>JAMPIV010012944.1:265000-368918 GCA_024509875.1 Oreohelix idahoensis
GTTTATAATGTAAGTCATAACCGAGTACATAGCATGTATAAGTATTTTATACGTTGTTTTTTCTTTATTCAGTGAAAACTGGAGTAACCCAACTTTGCCAGCGTTTTGTACGGAGAAATATCTGTGAAGAACTAAAACATTTTTTCTTAAAGACTTGGGTGGATAAAGTAAAACCTGTCTAGATTGCATTGGCATCTAGAACGACAGAGTACCCATTACATAAACTTTTTTAAGATTTAATGAAGTAACGGGCCCCTCGAGCCTGATTTAATTCTTCCAGAGAAAAACCTCAAGTACATTTCAGCCCTTGTGGCAAGCAAAATATTAATATCAGTAACATTCCGACAGAGTTGTGACTAGTGGTGGTGTGACCAAATAAAGTCCTATACTGAGAGAAGGCAGTTACTTGACATTCCTAATTACTAGGAACCTAAGCTATTGACACTGTGCTCGCTGTTAACGTTCGTGCCTGGACAATTTTAATGTGACTTACACAGATATTCTATTTTATCACCTCCCACTGAGCTGTCACTTATTTCTATGTCTATTCAGAAGGGACCAAACTAAGTCTTAATCACCTATCACAAATCTACGACAGTTTCCATGCTCCCTCAAGGAACAAACAGAGAGACGTTTCTGTCTCAAAGTGCCTTACCCACAAAGGAGTGGCATTACGCTCACCAGAAATCTAAATAACTAAAGCTAGATGCATCCTCTCAAACGGCATTTAACACTAAAACTATGTACACAACCAGTTATAACTATTCTCACCTCAAAGTAACCCACTAAAAATATACAGTAGAATTATAATCAGTTATCGTGAAATACACTAACTAAATTACCTTTACACCAAAGAATAAAATAAAATTACTCTTGAACTAACAAAACTAGCAAATGTTATAATTAGTTCACTGTGCTCCCAAATAATAAATGGCTGAACATCATTAGGTCTATCCCCCCAACACGGGTCGCCTCGTACTGGTACCACGTATTTAGAGGGAATAAAAGAACAAATTAAGCTGCTAAATATCTGTTGTCTGATATTAATCAGGCACCTTTTCCCGCTATTCTTCAGCCATTTGTTGTATCAGATTTTTTACTCTCCCTGAGCGTATATCATATCACTCAGGGCATGTGATGAAAATTCACCAGTTTGTCAATTAATTTAAGGAAAAATTTGTGACTGGACAGCGGCAGTGGTGTGTGCCTAAAGGTACATATAAAATGTACATACATTCATCAAATTATAATATACAACTATTTACAAGTTGATGTAATCATTACTCACTCCCTGCTCCATTCGGAGTCTGGGGTTACTTCTGCTTTTGGTCCTTCCGTGAGAACTAGCATGAAACAATCACCAGCGCTTGCTGTGTTGATTCATGAATGTAGCCTTTTCACATGCTGAGGTTGCCAGCCTAGTATGATGAATCTTTAATCCCACTATCAACTCACAATCAGCGCGGTTGTTTATTGGCGCCTCAAATGCCAGCCAATACATTCTAAGTTCATATTATGAAAACGTTTCCTCATGCCATATTCTGTGTGACATATGCGTTTAAAAATTTCAAACAGTCATCCCCTGTATATGGAGTTGCTTCATCCCACAATTCTTGGTAATGTTTACATTACAACTTCTTTCATTTTTCCTGATCATAACCAGGTTGTGCGGACGTTTCCTTACATCATTCGTCCTGCTCGCTCTTCCATATGTTTTCCAAGATTGCGTTTATCTATAATCATTGTCACGGCATATTTTCTAGGTCCTATTTCTATGTTGTTAGACGGTGCAAAACCGTCCTGACAGGTCAGGTGATCAGCAGAGTCATGTGATCAGCGGAAGTAACGGACTGCGCAAGGCTGGCGCAAATTTAGTCAGTGGAGATTTGAATGCCATCCGTGGGGGAGGTAGTTTCTGGTATGCCAGCTTCGGCTGTCTGTGATATCTAAGAGTGACGCGATGCCCGCCATTTGAGCCCTATTCCTAACGTTAGCTATTTCTGCTATTAAGGATTCCATGGAAGTGGTTATTTACTTAGCGTTGAGTTTGGTACATGCTAAGTTACTGTCGTGCATTTTCATAGTCAGAGTTGCTATGTAGGTTTTTCCCGAGTGATGGCGCGATGTTTATTTTAGGATTGTGGTAGCCAGTTTACCCGTTCTGTACATTGATATTAGTACATGCATTCCCTGTTGTGGCACATATATAGTCGTAATGTTGTATTTTTATCAGGCCATGTCTGGTCATATGTTTAATTGAATAAATGGGATATAAGCTGTTTCATGAGCGTTAGTCATATGGGTAGTTCTTGACATAAGTTATTTAGGACAACAGTGATATAGCGTTTGTTGTAAAGGGGAAGGTAGCTAGCACCTTATTTCTCCCTTCACCCTAGCTGGTATATAAAGGCTTGTGTGATAATCATTAACCCTGCTGTCGAGTCGGAAGCAATTATGCAATCTTAAACAAACACTTCGTGCTCGCATTTACCTGGAGTCAATGTGGTATTATCACGTTTTAGGGACTCAGTTAATCTCTCAGGGATGGGGCGTTACGCTTGTCTTGCCTTGTCATGCTTCGAAGCATGAAACGTGAACAATGACAGTAGGGAAAAAGAGTATGCTAACAATAGAATAATGCACCAAATTCAGTACGCACAACAAATGTAGTTCAATACTGCTGGAGAGGAGAAGAGAGCGCACAAATTATGTCATAACATGAAGGGAACAGTCTAGTACGCTTGAAGCACATCACAGCCCTTTGACATATGCAGTGGCGTTAAACAAGGCTGTATTCTGTCTCCAACCCTCTTCGGGATGTTCTTTATTTACTCTTGAAACATGTATTCAAAAATGCAACTGAAGGAATATGCCTTCACACTAGATCATATGTTCGACTGTTTAACCTTGCAAGGCTGAAGGCAAAAACTACAATCAGAAGGGTCACTATGAGGGATGTGTTATTCGTGATGACGCTGCAGTCGTCACTCAAAATAAACACGAGCTTTAGAGCTTGATGAATCGCTTCACCCAAGCATGCAAGGACTTGGGCTTCACAATATGTCTAAAGAAAACAAATGTACAGAGTAGGATGTAGATGTTGCACCATGATGATAGGAAACTCTTTACAGAGCGATACAACAGGAAGCAATCTGATCATCAGAAGGAGTCCACCCATCCGACAAGTGTTTCGGCCCGATTACTCCTTTACACTCTAAGGGGGGGCGGGCCCACTTGGGTCATGATTCCCAAGCGTCTCAGCTTCCTGTTGTCTTGTATCGAAAATGAACCCATTTCATTTATGGTAGCAACTTTTAAATCCACAACGCCAGCCGCGGAGGCAATTGTGAAAGTAACAAAGAGAAGACAAATTATTCCGGTCGTTCCGTCGCCCTTCACAACTAAGGACACACACTGAGACATTAGCGCGCCATTATCACTATCGATAACTATGAATTGGCAGTGATGCACCACTTTACACACCTGGGGTCAACCAACAACGACAAACTCTCTCTGGATACATAAATTGACAGCCGCATTGACAAAGCTGCAGCTACCTTTGCCCGCCTCACAACGCGCGTTTGATGAAACTCCAAACTCACAACGAAGGCCAAAGCTGCGGTATATAACGCCTGCGCCACCAGCACACTTCTGTACGGCAACGAGACATGGACAACCTATGCTACGCAAGAAAGAAGGCTCAATACCTTCCATTTACGGTGTCTACGCCACATCCTCGGCATTTCGTTGAAGGACAAAGTGACAAATGTCGAGGTGCTGTCACGTGCTGTCCTTCAAAGCATGTATACACTGCTTAGACAGTGCAGACTATGCTGGCCTGGCCATGTCCGCCGCATGGAAGATGGGCGCATCCCGAAAGATAACTTCTACGGACAACTGGCATATGGCTAAAAAACAGTTGGGTGACCGCAGCTGAAGTTCAAAGATGTGTGCAAGAGAGACATGAGGGCACTGGACATAAATTCAGCAACGTGTGAGGATGATGCTGCTGCCAATCCAAACAAGTGGTAATGCTTTCTACGGCGCCACCTCAGAGTGTGCGAAATGAAGCTCTCACGGCAAGCAGAAGAGAGAAAATGTCGAAAGGAACACCAGAAAAATAAGCAGCTGAGGGCTGTCACCTCAGGTGCGCATTCCCATTGTGACAAAATCAGTCGTGCAATTTTTATAACTCTCATTCACTCCGGCAGTATCTCTTCATTTCTTCATTTTTCACTCATCGTCCCATTATTTGGCATATTTACTGCCCGTACATTCTTTTACTGTGACCACTCCCCAGACGTATTGACATTCCACCAGGAGCGATATCATTATGAGAGGAAATTCGCTGAATTAACTCAGCTGGGAGCTTGAACGGGCTAAAAACCATTGCTTAAATCCTTCACAAAAGGCGACGGATCAGATATAAGTTAACAATTGTTCAGCCCAATGCAACATTGTTCTTGACTTCTGAAAATATCTTGTGAACTCCCGTAAAGTAGAAGCGTCATTACCCTTCTATCTACATCTCTGCCAAGAGTAATCTTTTGCGAAGATAGACACCTTTGACGACCCATTTAGATACTCTTGAGTTTTGGCCACTGTTTGACCACTACTGCAAAGCAGGAGAGGCAATCCGTGACACCCATAGTTAGTTATGACCGAAGGGACTATTATTATTAGGCTTATACCAACCATAAGAAAAGTAACAATCTCTGCTGACGGCGTATGTCTCAGAACTGTACCATTTTCATAGACGTTTTATTTTTTCGTGACTTTGTACTTTCCTATTATTAGTCAGCTGTTTTCATAAAATAAGTATTGATGGAGATTATACATTTTACGCAAGCAGTGCTGTTTTTGCAAGTAATGACATTGGAGAATTTTTCAAAAAAAAACTGGACCCCTTTGATTGTCCGAAGAAGCCGCTTGGACCCCTTTGATTGTCCGATGAAGCTTGGACCCCTTTGATTGCCCGAAGAAGCTTAGACCCCTTTGATTGTCCGGTGAAGCTTGGACTCTGATTATCCGATGAAGTTCCAACCCTTTTGATTGTCGGATGAAGCTTGGTCCTATTTGATTGTCCGATGAAGCTTGGCCCCTTCTGATTGTCCGATGATGCTTGGCCCCTTTTGATTGTTCGATGATGCTTGGCCCCGTTGTGATTATCCGTTGAAGCTTGGACCCCTTTGATTGTTCTATGATGCTTGACCCCGTTGTGATTATCCGATGAAGCTTTGACCCCTTTGATTGTCCGAAGAAACTTGGACTCCTTTGATTGTCCGATGAAGCTTGGACCCTTTTGATTGTTCGATGATGCTTGGCATCTTTGATTGTTCGATGATGCTTGGCCCCTTTTGATTGTTCGATGATGCTTGGCCCCTTTTGATTGTCCCAAGAAGGCTAAGGGCCCTCTCTTGGGAAAAAATGTATATAAAAGCATAATAATTAAAAAACAAATTACATTTTACATGTTAGGTTATGTACGCGGGTTAAGCGTCCGATTGATAGAGTAGTTGAAGCACTGGTCTTTCGCGTGTAGGGTTCCATTTACTGTCGTGAATTATTCTAATCCCCATATATAAATTAAAACGTAAATGCAAAGCCTAACAAATAAATTTAATAAAAGGAAGAAGAATGGTAAAGAACAGTGCTGTCACAATGACTGTACTCGAAATCCCCCTTGTTTTCTACTTCGTCGGCAAATTGTAACGCTTTCACGTTGATAGTAAAAGCCTACTGTATTATTACCCGCTTTCTTCAATGAAACGTGTGCTGTATTTCTTGGAAAAACATTGAGATACGCAAGCTGATCAATGACCTAATTTTAATATTTCATTCATTCCATTTTATACACGGCGTAAATAAAGACAGATGGACTAAAGGATAGAGAGAAGGGAGAGGCATAAAGCCGAACACGTGCAACACTAAACACGCGTCGCGCGATACACAATTGCTGCCATCACGCGTGTAAGGCCACATGCACTAACTTTATTTCAAATCGACAGTGATAAAATTCACTACCCTTCCCAGAGTTAGGTTTTAAAATCCTGAAAAACGCTTATTAGGAAAGATGACAATAGATGGGTTTACGTTTGAAAACATTACAGTACCCAGACAGCACATCTTCGAAACAGGAGGTAGAAGAAATTGCATATTTTGAACGCAGCATATTAGCTCTATTAAATATATATATTTGGGTTCCTTAGGGTTTGCTGACAAAGAATATGTAAAACGTTACGCAAATAGTCTAGGAATTACCAAGTTATGGCCAAAATAAAATAGTGGGGGTGCCTGACAGCATGAAATCATTTCTGTTCATAAAATTTTTTTATAACGTGTTTGAAAAAACATTACGTACGGAAATAGCCTACCATGTTAACTCCTATGTGATTGGAGCGCAACAAATGAAAGACTAAACACGATTGGTCGGACTATAAATACTATCTTTCGTTGTCAGGGGAAACGGGAGTAGGAGTATTTTTTTGAAAAGATGTGTGGACAGGGTTTCATTGGTTAGAGCTGCGAATATACACAATTCAGAGCGTCTGTTCATCGCCACATCTTGTAATAAACCTACTAAGAAGCAGTACGTTGAGCACCAGTGTATATTTTTTATAAAATAAAGCCTGGGACATCGGCAGATCGGAGTTGTGCTATATTCATTGCCAGTCAACGAAACTGTTTATTATTATTTCCATGAATTGTGGTAAGCTTGAAATATTCAATATCTTTTAATGAAAATTGAATGTAAATTGATAATTTATGTCTGTATATATGTGTGGTTCAGTAGCGAACATGATGTAAAGCCTATAGGCTCCAGCCTGAACAGAGGGTGTCGGAGGAAAGTACAACTGCATGGAATGGCCAAACAGTACACTGACACCTAGATTATTAACTAGAAAGAAATAATGCTGGAATTGCAGAGGCGTAGTAACCATTAGAGAGGGAAATACTGGTATAAGGTATTTCAGATGAAGCTGACAGTTGGCCTAACGCTCTGAACTCAATGTTTGTGATGTATTGTGCTCAGTGTAGAACTAGAGTGTAAATTAGTTCTGACGTAGAAGGTACAACCTTCTTGTTTCAGGGACCGTGGTCTTAAAGTTATTGAGCAGCACCTGGTCAGAGCTTTGCTGAAGCCAGAAGTGGACAGCATACTCCTTGGTCCATATAGCAACCAGTGGGGTGGCTCCAGAACTCATTACAGTTAACGAGCAGAGGAGTCTTTTACTGCAGTCATCACGCAAGATAAGAGAGTGTGGCCATGGAGCTCAACATTATGTACCCCCATCTTAAAATGACAGTATAAACTAAAATTAAGAGGGGAATTAAATTGTTTTAATACCAGGAACTGAGAACATCTCCAATACTAGTTCCCATAGAAACAAACTATTGAAGTCATGATGACAAATACCAACAGAGCTTGAACAAAACAAAACCAGTATTACCTCATGTTACCACTACACAACTGACACACATAGGATACCATTAATAATATATGTCACTATAATAATCATATTAATAAATTCTGTACATATAACTTGTAATTAAAATTGATTGTGATTCCTGGTTCCATTTGTATTTGAATCAGGACACATATACATTCATGACAGCTATGAATACATATTGTTATTTGAAAAGTTATCAGTGACTCCTTTAAGATATCCTCTTAGAGTGTTTTATGTATGTGAGTGTCACAGTGTTGTCAAGTGTGGTGGAATAAATTAAATTGTTTATCTGTCTGTTGTTGTTATGACTTACAATTCATCATACACATACCCTAGACATATAACGTAGTCATCACACTATTCCAGAATAATTCTGACTGAGATATATATATATATGTGGCAGCAAGTAAGGTTATCTATAATACACTACTCTTATTAGATATAGATACCTTCACAGCTGATCTCAGTCAGTACACTAAGTCCCCTATAAATATTTATAACATCCCACTTTACCACATATATTGGGGTCTCGCCCTCGGGATTTTGAATCTTTCCCTATTACAAATATTGGGGGTAACTCACTTCAGGGAATAATAAGAATTAAAAGGTATCCTTGGGTGAACATAAATAAGGTTGAGCTCACAGTGCCTGTGTTGTCCTAAGTTAATTAGTCATAGATACAATTGTTTAGTTGATTATTTTAGACATTTATCTGTTAGACAATGGCCGACCTGGCAAAATTTCGATCTGCTGCTGTACAGACTGCGAAAGAGTTAGGAATGGACGGGCAAATTATGATTTCTTATGTCACTGCTGAATGTGACAAATATATTGAACGGGAAGAAAGAAGATTAGAAAAAGAGGCCGAAAGAAAATTAGAATCTGAAAGATTGGCCGAAGATAAGAGAATAGAAGCTGAAAAAGAGATTAAGAGGTTGCAGATTGAGGCTGAGGCTAAGAGGTTGCAGATTGAGGCTGAGGCTAAGAAATTGGAGGCAGAAAGAGAAGACAAAAGATTGGCTGCAGAAAGGGAAGAGAAGAAATTAGCTGCAGAAGAAAGAAGATTGACTGCAGAGAGGGAAGCAGAAAAGGAGGAGAAGAGATTACAAAGGGAACATGAGTTACGACTAAGGGAGTTTGAGTTTCAGGGCCATGCTCCTGAAAATGGTGCCAGTCCCTTTGCCTCTGATGCCACTGCTAGCCAGGGAGCCTCAACCTCAGCAATGAATTTTCATTTAGATCATTTTGTTGAGAAAGACGATGATATAGAGAGCTATCTAAATAGGTATGAACTATTAGCTACCACATATGGGTTAGAGAGAGAAAGGTGGAGCTTAAAGTTATCTCAGGGACTTCGTGGGGCAGCTTATGAAGTTTTTGCAAAAATGAGCAGAGGTGATCAGGAAAATTATGACATGCTAAAGCAGGCTCTTTTGTTAAGATATGAAAAGAATGCAGAATTTTATAGGAAAAAATTTAGGAATGCTAAACTACTGTCAGGTGAAACCTATCACCAGTTCTCTGCACGAATAGAGACATACTTGGAGAAATGGACTTCTCTGGGGAAAACCCAAGATCTTAAGGAAATGGTCCTTATAGAGCAATTAAGAGAGTCCATGGCTCCAGACCTGAGAAAGTTTCTCATGGAACAAGGTGCAGAGAGGCTGGGTGAGTTGCTAAATGTTGCTGAAAGGTATCAAGCAGCTCAAGCAGAGGTAACAGGTAATAAAAAGAAACAAGTGGATAACTTTAGGGCACCACAGAACTTTAATAAATTTGATCCTAGGGATCAAAACAAAGGTAAGCACCAGTTTGATAGGCCACGGTATGAAAATAAAAATAAAACCCCACAATTCGATGAAAGGAAATATGATGAAAGAAAATCTTTCAACCAAGGAAAAAGGTGGTGTAAAAATTGTAAGATGAACAATCATGACACTGACCATTGTAGAAGGAAACCTCCTCATTGTGCTGCTATGACATCGGGGAAAAAGGAAAAGAAGGTCAAACCTGAAGAACTACAGGAACCATACCACCCCCCAGTGTGTGAAGATGTCATCTGTAATGGTGTCACTATAAGGTGTTTATATGATACCGGTTTAGATTACGATTCCGTTGTGAGTTCTCACCTGGAGCAGGCCGATCAATACACCACAGAAACAGTGGAGATTCAAACTGCAACCAAGGATGTAGCTACCATGACACTTCCCGTCGCCCGAATAAAAGTGAAAACGCGATATGTGGAAGGAATCATAAAAGCAGCAGTGATAAATGAGCCAATCTACCCTCTGATATTGGGGTGTAGATATGTCTTCTTGGGGAATCCCAAGAGACCTGTGATATTGGCAACAGTGCAGACCAGATCACAGTCTAAAAAGGAGGAGGATAATCCAATAAATACTCACCCAGATGAGATGAGGAAGGCACAGGCTGAGGACAAAACACTCAAGCCATGTTTCAAGAAGTTGCCCAAATCTCATACACCTCCAGGCAAAAGAGAGTTTTATATGAAGAACAAACTGATATATAGGAAGGCTGGATCTGAATCCAATGGTCACGGACAGCTGGTCCTTCCCACTTCATATAGGACTAAAGTGTTGGAACTAGGGCATGCGATTCCCTTCAGTGGTCATATGGGAATCAGCGCAACAGGACAGCGAATAGCTTGTCATTATTTCTGGCCAGGAATAACTGAAGATATCAAACGATATGTAAAATCCTGTCCAGAGTGCCAACGAGTAGCACCTAAACATTGGACTGTACCAGCAACTCTGGGGGAAATGCCCATAGTGGGAACACCCTTTGAGAGAGTTGCCGTGGATCTTGTGGGACCTCTCACCCGAACCAAGAGAAGGAACAGCTACATTCTGACTCTGGTGGACACTTGTTCTATGTGGGGAGAGGCAGTAGCCCTGTCATCGATTGATTCTAAACATGTGGCAGAGGCATTGCTCACAATTTTCACAAGGTTAGGCTTTCCCAATCAAATCTTGACTGATAATGGCTCTCAGTTCAAGGGGAAACTAACTGAAGAAGTTTTCAGGATCTTCCAGGCCAAACACTTCCATTGTAGTGTGTACCATCCCCAAGGGAATGGCCAAGTGGAAAGATTTAACGGCACGTTGATGTCGATCCTGAGAAAGTTGGCACACGAAAAACCAGATTCATGGGACCAGTACCTGCACGCCGCCCTCTTTGCTTATCGGGAGGTACCCCATAGTTCAACCGGTATGGCCCCGGCAACATTATTATTTGGAAGGCCAATAAAAGGTCCACTCGAAGCTTTGTTAAGAACGTGGACTGATGAAAAGGCAGAGGAAAACATTACATCTTCATACCAATATGTGAATGAGCTGACCACTCGTTTAAAAACTGGCTGGAAACTTGCCAATAAAAATTTGAAACAAGCCAGGAAGAAACATGCTGCCTATTATAACAGGAAGGCGAAAGACAGAGATTTGGCTGTGGGAGAGAAGGTACTGCTTCTTCTCCCCGGGAGTCAGAATAAGTTACAGATTGGATGGCAAGGTCCATATACAGTTTTAGAGAAGATGTCTAGAACAAATTATAAGATAGATAAGAAGGGGAAAGAAAAAATCTATCATGTGAATCTCCTGAAGAAATATTTGGAAAGAGAACATCAGGAAGAGACACACTTGTTGACCTTGTCCATCGCCATGGAGATGAAAAAGGAACCACTTTCATCATTTGAATATCCATTACACCCCTGTGAGACAGCAGCACAGGTGAAAATCAGTACACATTTAACAAAAACTCAGAAAGAGAGAGTGCAACAGGTTCTAAATAATCATGCAGAGGTGTTAACAGACCGACCAGGGCATACAAACCTATTGGAATATGATATGAAACTGATAGACCCCACACCTGTCTGTATGAAACCATATTCGATTCCGTTTGCTAAGGAGAAAGCTTTGAAGGAAGAGATAGACTATCTGTTGAAGGAAGGAATTATTTCGCACAGTGAATCCTCATATAGTTCCGGTGTTGTACTCTTAAGGAAGCCCTCTGGAGAACATAGACTCTGTATAGATTACAGGAGACTGAATGCTATTACAGAAGGACAGGTGGATCCATTGCCGGATACAAATCAGCTGTTTGCCAGACTAAATAAAGCTAAATATTTCTCAAAAGTGGATTTGAGTAAAGGATACTATCAGATTCCAGTAAAGCCTGAGGTTAGACCATACCTAGCTTTTAGTACCTCAGAAGGACACTATGAGTTTAATAGATTGCCATTTGGATTGAAGAATGCGCCTAGTGTCTTCTCTAGAATGATGAGAAAATTATTGGACCCTCTGAATAATCCATGTATAACAAATTTCATGGATGATATCCTTATAGCAACAGAAACATTTGAGGAACACATTGACTCTCTGAAGATGCTGTTTGATCGACTTAGGGAAGCAAATTTAACAGCCCGACCAACCAAATGTTGCGTTGGATGTAAAGAATTGGAATTTTTGGGACACACAGTTTAATCAGGGAAACATGACCCCTGACCCAAAGAATTTAGAGAAACTAAAGAAAGCCCCGAGACCACAAACCAAGAAGGACGTGAGATCCTTTGTCTCATTATGTGGTTTCTACCAGAAGTATATCAAAAACTTTAATTCCATATGTGCACCGTTAACTGATTTGACACGTAAAGGACATCCAGATCGCATTACATGGACACCACATTGTGAAATGGCTTACCAAGAATTGAAGGAAAAGCTCACAAGTAAACCTATTTTGAAATTACCTGACTTAAGTCAAGAATTCATAATAAGGACGGATGCCAGTAATATTGGGTTAGGTGCAACTCTACTACAGAAATCAGATGCTTTGGATGGGGAATTAAGCCCAGTGGCATATGCTAGCAGAAAGTTGAATAAAGCTGAAATCAACTACTCAACTAGCGAAAAAGAATGTCTTGCAGTAATATGGGCAATAAAGAAATTCAATATTTATCTGTATGGGAAGGCATTTAAGTTGCAAACGGACCACAAACCTTTATCGTTTCTAGCCCAGGCTAGGCATGAGAACTCTAGGTTACTCCGATGGTCCTTGCTTTTGGCTCCCTATAATTTTAGCATTGAGTATATATCTGGAAAAACAAATTTGGGAGCGGATTTTTTAAGCCGCCATCCGTGTGATGAGAATCACCGTAAACCCCAGAAATAATAATAAATTTCTCTATGTGTATATAGAATAAAGGACTGACATATAATGTCTGTTTTAAGAGGGGAGATGTCGTGAATTATTCTAATCCCCATATATAAATTAAAACGTAAATGCAAAGCCTAACAAATAAATTTAATAAAAGGAAGAAGAATGGTAAAGAACAGTGCTGTCACAATGACTGTACTCGAAATCCCCCTTGTTTTCTACTTCGTCGGCAAATTGTAACGCTTTCACGTTGATAGTAAAAGCCTACTGTATTATTACCCGCTTTCTTCAATGAAACGTGTGCTGTATTTCTTGGAAAAACATTGAGATACGCAAGCTGATCAATGACCTAATTTTAATATTTCATTCATTCCATTTTATACACGGCGTAAATAAAGACAGATGGACTAAAGGATAGAGAGAAGGGAGAGGCATAAAGCCGAACACGTGCAACACTAAACACGCGTCGCGCGATACACAATTGCTGCCATCACGCGTGTAAGGCCACATGCACTAACTTTATTTCAAATCGACAGTGATAAAATTCACTACCCTTCCCAGAGTTAGGTTT
Organism: Oreohelix idahoensis; assembly: GCA_024509875.1. NCBI lineage: Eukaryota > Metazoa > Mollusca > Gastropoda > Stylommatophora > Oreohelicidae > Oreohelix > Oreohelix idahoensis. The sequence goes on from JAMPIV010012944.1 coordinate 278,192, forward strand.
TAAAATCCTGAAAAACGCTTATTAGGAAAGATGACAATAGATGGGTTTACGTTTGAAAACATTACAGTACCCAGACAGCACATCTTCGAAACAGGAGGTAGAAGAAATTGCATATTTTGAACGCAGCATATTAGCTCTATTAAATATATATATTTGGGTTCCTTAGGGTTTGCTGACAAAGAATATGTAAAACGTTACGCAAATAGTCTAGGAATTACCAAGTTATGGCCAAAATAAAATAGTGGGGGTGCCTGACAGCATGAAATCATTTCTGTTCATAAAATTTTTTTATAACGTGTTTGAAAAAACATTACGTACGGAAATAGCCTACCATGTTAACTCCTATGTGATTGGAGCGCAACAAATGAAAGACTAAACACGATTGGTCGGACTATAAATACTATCTTTCGTTGTCAGGGGAAACGGGAGTAGGAGTATTTTTTTGAAAAGATGTGTGGACAGGGTTTCATTGGTTAGAGCTGCGAATATACACAATTCAGAGCGTCTGTTCATCGCCACATCTTGTAATAAACCTACTAAGAAGCAGTACGTTGAGCACCAGTGTATATTTTTTATAAAATAAAGCCCGGGACATCGGCAGATCGGAGTTGTGCTATATTCATTGCCAGTCAACGAAACTGTTTATTATTATTTCCATGAATTGTGGTAAGCTTGAAATATTCAATATCTTTTAATGAAAATTGAATGTAAATTGATAATTTATGTCTGTATATATGTGTGGTTCAGTAGCGAACATGATGTAAAGCCTATAGGCTCCAGCCTGAACAGAGAGTGTCGGAGGAAAGTACAACTGCATGGAATGGCCAAACAGTACACTGACACCTAGATTATTAACTAGAAAGAAATAATGCTGGAATTGCAGAGGCGTAGTAACCATTAGAGAGGGAAATACTGGTATAAGGTATTTCAGATGAAGCTGACAGTTGGCCTAACGCTCTGAACTCAATGTTTGTGATGTATTGTGCTCAGTGTAGAACTAGAGTGTAAATTAGTTCTGACGTAGAAGGTACAACCTTCTTGTTTCAGGGACCGTGGTCTTAAAGTTATTGAGCAGCACCTGGTCAGAGCTTTGCTGAAGCCAGAAGTGGACAGCATACTCCTTGGTCCATATAGCAACCAGTGGGGTGGCTCCAGAACTCATTACAGTTAACGAGCAGAGGAGTCTTTTACTGCAGTCATCACGCAAGATAAGAGAGTGTGGCCATGGAGCTCAACATTATGTACCCCCATCTTAAAATGACAGTATAAACTAAAATTAAGAGGGGAATTAAATTGTTTTAATACCAGGAACTGAGAACATCTCCAATACTAGTTCCCATAGAAACAAACTATTGAAGTCATGATGACAAATACCAACAGAGCTTGAACAAAACAAAACCAGTATTACCTCATGTTACCACTACACAACTGACACACATAGGATACCATTAATAATATATGTCACTATAATAATCATATTAATAAATTCTGTACATATAACTTGTAATTAAAATTGATTGTGATTCCTGGTTCCATTTGTATTTGAATCAGGACACATATACATTCATGACAGCTATGAATACATATTGTTATTTGAAAAGTTATCAGTGACTCCTTTAAGATATCCTCTTAGAGTGTTTTATGTATGTGAGTGTCACAGTGTTGTCAAGTGTGGTGGAATAAATTAAATTGTTTATCTGTCTGTTGTTGTTATGACTTACAATTCATCATACACATACCCGGTATCGACACTATTCCGCTCCAGTATAATTTTCTTATATGTGGCAGCAAGTAAGGTTATCTATAATACACTACTCTTATTAGATATAGATACCTTCACAGCTGATCTCAGTCAGTACACTAAGTCCCCTATAAATATTTATAACATCCCACTTTACCACATTCACGGTATCGACACGCTCCAGTATAATAATAATAATAAATTCTTTAAGCACCAAACACGGCGCATAAGGCAGAAACCAGTGCTCTCCAGGTTGTACGTTGTGACGCCACTCCTCTTAGCTCTTGCACATTGTTTAATCCCAACGTTCTTCCTTCTCTTATTATTGTTCTTCTGAGTGTTTCTTTTGGTCTTCCTTTTTCCCTCTTACCCTCAGGAACCCAAGTGAGTGCCTGCAATGGTATTCTGTTGTTTTGCATTCGTAGGACATGACCGATATATGACCATCGTCTTTTCCTTATATAGTTGGAGACATATTTCTGCCTAGAGTCTTCTCTTATTTGTCGATTAGTCTTGAATTCTTTCCAACTGATGTTCATGAGTTTTCTAAGACATTTGTTCTCGAATGTATTCAGCTTGTTCTCCAATGATTTTGTTATTTTCCAACTCTCACAGCCGTATGTTAACACTGAGATAACATTTGAATTAAACAGACGAAGCTTGGTATGTATATTCAATGATCGTAATTTCCAAATGTTAGATAATCTATTGAAGGCGCTAGCTGCCAAAGCATATCTAGTATGAATTTCTCTTGTTGTGTCACCATCCTGAGTCATTTTACTGCCTAAATAATTGAAACTTTCAACTTTCTGTAGTTTTTCCCCGTTCAGGATGATATTAAAGGTCTCGTTAGAAAAGTTCATAACTTTAGTTTTAGAGGCATTTATTTGGAGACCTATTTTAACCGAAAAATGACACAAATTATTTACTGCTTCTTGGGATTGTCTGGGTGTTGAACTTAAGAATGCTAAATCATCTGCGAAATCCAGGTCTGCCAGGAATTTTCCATTTGTCCATTTTATACCTAATTGTTCATTGTGGATATAGTTTTTCATAACCCAATCAATAGCTATTCCAAAAAGTAGTGGTGACATAATACAGCCTTGTTTCACCCCTGTTTCTACTGTAAACCATTCTATATTCCCTTTATTTGTTCTAACACAACATCTTGCATTGTCATATAGCGCTTTGATTATATTCACATATTTTGTTGGAAAACCATAGATTGTAAGTATCTTCCACAATGATGGGCGGTGTAGACTATCAAAGGCTTTTTGAAAATCGACGAAGGTGATAATAAGTGGCGATTGCATTTCCACTGATTCTTCTATAATTGTTCTTAGTGTGAATATTTGATCAATACATGATCGTTTTGGCCTGAAACCCGCTTGTTCTTCTCTGATCTTTTCGTTAGCGTGCAATTTAAGTCTTTCTAACATCATGCAACATAATAATTTTCCAGGTACTGATAATAGAGATATACCACGCCAGTTATTACAGTCTGATAGATCACCTTTCTTCGGTAACTTTACAATAATACTGTCTTTCCATTGTTGTGGTGGTTGTTCTTCTCTCCATACTTCATTTATAATATCTAAAATTCTCAAGAGGTTGTTGTCATTAACTGCTTTAATCATTTCGCCTGAAATTTCGTCAACTCCAGCAGCTTTAAAATTTTTTAATCTTTTAACGGCTTGTTTGATCTCGTCCAGCGTGAATTCATCGCAAGTTATTGGCAAGGTGGTTGTGGGTGTTTCATTATTAAAATCAGGTGTTACTATAGGTGGTGGTCTGTTTAGCACCTCTATGAAGTGCTCAGCCCATCTCTTCATTTGTTCTTTTTCTGTTGGTATTGGATTCCCTAATTTATCTTTAACATGTGTTTCCATATCAGTAGGCTGGTGACATAGTTGTTTTGTAATTTGATAAAGGCACCTACTATTACCAGTTCTTGCAGTATTTTCAGCTTCTACGGCCAGTTCATTGATGAAATGTCTTTTATCTCTTCGAGTTTTTGTCTTCACTTCTTTATTTAACAAGTTATAAGTTAGTTTGCAAGATTCAACTGCATTATGTGTACTTGCCGCTAGTAGTTTAAGTTTTGCTGTTTTCCTTTCTTGTATTTTATCCCAAGTATCTTCTCTCATCCATTTTTTTCTTTTTATGTACTAGGTATCCGGTGGTCGCTACAGCTGCTTCTGTCATTGCTGTTCTCAGTTGTTCCCATTTAGTATCGATTGTCTTGGTGGTGACATCGTTGTCAATTTTGCCTAAAGCATCGAAATAGTTGTTCATTTTGACATTATATTCCTCTTTTACATCGTTTGATTGCAGTCTGTGTACATCTATTCTTCTATTTTTATTCGGTTGGTATAACTTCTTCAGTTTAATTCTCAGTTTAGCTATGCAGAGGTTATGATCGCTTCCGATCTCTGCACCTCTATATGCTCTGACGTCTTGAACTAATGAGCGAAATTTTGCGCTTATGCAGAAGTGATCTATCTGGTTCTTAGTTCTGCCATCAGGTGAATTCCATGTTATCTTGTGGATATTCTTATGTGGAAAGATGGTGTCCGCCAGTATACCCAGCTATAAATTGGTACCTGACTTTGCTCTTGAGTAAGGAAATGAAAATACAGCGAGGAAGGTAACTGATCATCCCACCTCTCGATGCTGTTTAATGAAGTCTCTAACACTTCATTCCCCTGCTACAGTATCTGCTATGGGACTTCCTTTATTACACGGGCTCCTCAGAATCCATGCCCTGACCTACAAGAACATGGCCTCACTGCAGCCAACGCGACACACTTAGCTCTAGAATCAAGTGTCAGCTCCCTATTCCGCTTCACAGCAATGGTGGAAGGACAAAAATAAAAGTAAAAACAAAATGGTCATGAAAATCTACTGCTAACTTAATTGTTATGCCGATTATTAACAGCGCATTGCCAATCAAAGCGCCTGTTTTATAACAGCAACACAGGTCGTCTTTTTTTTTTTTTTTTTTTTAACCAGCGGCACTTAGGCTATCAGCCCTTCGGCCCAATGACATGTCATTGCGAGGCTGGGGAACCTGAGGACTTTCCTTCCAACCCGGTCAGGAGCTTCGCTCCTTCCCATCCACAGAGGGTTTATCACAGGAGCCGTTCAGGTTATTCAGTCAAATTTCCGGCCGTAAACATTTCTTCAAACGCCGACGCCCGGGTTTGAACCATGAACACCTGGTCGCCAGTACAACGCCGTAGCCATTACACCAGCGCGGCTCCCATACACACAGGTCGTCTCGACTTAGAAAGTATTTGACCCTAAACCCGTAACCCCTGACACGCAGCAGGCCAGCTCCCAGTCGCACGAAACATACACAGCTAGAAATCGATAACAACACACTGCGTACGAGTTAAATCCAACACTGATTAAACAGGACTGTTCAGGGATTTAACTTAGTCACAGATCTGTGTAAGGATAATGAGGTGAGCACTCGTAGCTTCTAATTAACTTGTGTGTAAAATAAACAGTGTGAATGAAAGACATGTAGGACTCGGCGTGCTCTTCGAAATAGCATGTATTCAGCGGTAGCTAGGTCAGTCTACATGTGCTTGTTCAACTAGTTACTATGGCCTGCTAGGCTGTGACTTAAAGTGCAGCGTTGCTTAAGATAGAACAATGTATAACAGCTAGCAAAGTGACTATAAATAGAATTCATCACACACCCAGCACACTGTGTTTCCTCACCTAAAAGCCCTCTGAATGTGAATATATGTCACTGTTCTCTCTTATGCGTCGGACAGTGAAGTAGCCACATAAAGTGCTACTTGTCTGGGGGCTGTTTTGCTAAAATACTACACGGATGCACCGGAGGTTAAGGACCTAATTATTGACATGCCCTAGAAGAACAAGTAAACGTGTTTAAAGTGCTTCCAAAATACCCCGTAATGTTATATAACAGCTTTTTTTTTCTTCCGCATTTCAGTAATATTCTGCAGGATTGTGACACAATGGCTGCAATCTGTCGCCCACCCACAACGTGTTTTAAGCAGAGGATTGCCGAAGATGAGAGGAGAATGTTTGTGCCACGGGGTCGCTTAGGTAGCCTAGAAATCCGCTTTTCTGATGTTGCGGTTAATATTGCAATAGTGAGCTTGCAGTTCGCTCATCAGCCGACATTGAGTGCTCATAGCCGTACTTTAAGAATGAACAGAAGAAAGTATAAGAGACATTCAAAGAACTAAAATATGTTTGAACCACGTTGACCGAATGTAGTAGAAGATATTAGAAGCATTCATATATCTCCCACGACAAGATCACGGAGTCATTGCAGCAATAGCTGTCATGCAGTAATTATGCACCAAAACACTTGAGACATCTCATAAATAGTGTGTTTTGTCGTCTCTGTGCCCTCAGTGCTGCTAATCATGGTTACAGACAAACATTAGAGAGGATGATCACACGTGTAATGCCTAAGAAAAAACTGCAAAGATTATCCCAAGAGGTGAAGATTAAATATAAAGCTGGAATTTATTACAAACACGACCACGCATTATTAGCGCAGCCGAAGTAGCAAAAAAAAAAAAAAACTGACAGACGTATCAAAATAAGAATATACGAGTAAAAGAGGAGTTTTCAATGCATTGTGAAATACAGTGTCAATGAATTATTCATCCCATTATAAGCATTTGTTATTTATTATAGGAGCTATCTTAAAGCAATTTTCGGCAATTAATAACACAACTCAAGACATTTTTGGTTTAACTAAGTAGACTGCCACAGTCAGGGCCGGCTCTACCGACGGTGCAACACGTGCATTTGCACGGGGCGTCAAGCTTTGGGGGGCAGCAAAAAATCTTTTTATTTATTTTTACAATCCCGCCAAAATATTCCGCCTGGGAGCCGCGCTGGTGTAATGGTTACCACACTGCGCTAGCGATCAGGTGTTCAAGGTTCAAGGCCGGGCGCGGGCATTTGTAGGAGTGTCATCGACCGGGATTTTGACTGAATAACCTGAACGGCTCCTGAAATAAACCCACTGTGGATGGTGTCACGGAATTTTCGAAGGTTTCGTGTAGATTATTTTAAAATTCCTTACTTTTCTATTCCTTCACATTTTGTCTGTTTTCTCTACGAAATATTTGCACATGCGGTCTGTTCTTTAGCTGTTTTTCAAGTCTTCACTAATAGTTCTGCTATACGATCCTAATGATATCTTCTCCTACAAAGGCACTAAAAGGTTTTTCTTTAGGGACGTCAGTACAATTTATTTGCTTGGTCGAAACCACAGTGGTTCCCAGAGGATTTTATTTCCGCGTTCAGTGGTCAACTGAAGACCGCCACGATAAATCTTCCGGCATGGCTGAACGAAAGACGGGAATTAATTAACTTGGCGTGAGAATCAGGAATTTATTTTTTTATCGACCTTTCTATGTTGGCGGCTCGAATGTTTCAGTTGTTTTTGAGTGTGCATTCAAGGAAGTTGATTTTTCTCAGTGTTAGTGTGCTATGTGTTACAGTGATAAATAAGTTTTTTTAAACGTTTTATGAAATTAGTACAGTGCTTCAGCCTCCATTCGTTACTAAATAATACATTTTATTGTAGGGTTTATTAAAACAGTTTTAATATTCAAATAGATATAATGTCCGATAAAAGAAAAAAACGATCAGGTGCCGAATATCGGAAACGGAAACTGGAAAAAGAACGCGATATTTAAAAAAACGTAGCGGTTCTTTACATAAATATCTATAAACTGAAACAGCTGATGTAGGACAAAAGGAAATAAGCAAATATACCGAAACAAATGATTCTGAGCTCATGGCAAGTACTTCTAACTCGGACGCCAGTAACGTAGATATTACTAACAATGTCGAAAATGAGACTGATTTGACCGTTTCCAATTTCAGAGATTTAAGTGATGAACTTGAGAGGTACACTGATCCGGCAAGATCGAATCCTTCTTTAAGCGATACCGAAAGACTGGAAATCGTACAAAAAGGCCTGCCAGAGAGACCAAAAAATGAGTTCGTTTTTCCGCGCAGCTCTAATGGTCGGAAATTTTCACTAAATTTTTACACTAGGGAGCTAAGCAATGGAGAACATATTAATCGATCATGGTTAGTGTATTCAAAAGAAGAAGATTCTGTATTTTGTTTCTGCTGTAAGTGGTTTTCCTGTAATAAAATGTCACTCACTACTGATGGCTATAATGATTGGGGTCATTTGTATGTGTATCTTAATGAACACGAAAAATCTAAAAACCACATGGAGTCCCATACAAAGTGGATTGAATTATCGTCCTGGCTTAAATCAGTACAGACAATTGATTCAATGCAACAAAAGTTATTAAATTCAGAAGTTCGACACTGGAGGAGCATAATAGAACGCCTAATTGCTATTGTCCAGTTCTTGAGCCAACAATGCTTGCCATTTCGTGGAACATCTGATAAATTATATGACCCTAACAATGGAAATTTTTTAAAGCTTGTTAAACTGATTGCCAGATTTGATAGTGCTGTATGTGAACATTTAATGAGAGTAGCTCGTGGATCGACCCTTGGGAAAAACATTCAAAATGAATTGATTGCTCTTCACTCTGGAACCATAAAAAAAGAAATAATTTATATGGTGGAGAAAGCTAAATATTATAGCATAGTTGCAATCTGTACTCACAATGTATGTCACATTGAACAATTAACACTAATTGTAAGATTTGTTAATGCGAATCCAGATGATATCAACATTCATGAGCATTTTCTTGGTTTCATTGCTGTAGAAGCCACTACAGGCTCAGCGTTAACCGAATGCATTCTAAGAAAATTATCAGACATGGATATTCCAATCGCAAACATGCGTGGCCAGGGGTATGACAATGGATCAAATATGAAAGGAAAACATTCAGGAGTTCAACAACGTATTAGGGATTTGAACCCGAGAGCTTTTTATATCCCTTTCTGTTCTCATTCTCTCAGCTTGGTGGCCCATGATGCCGCGATGTCATCTAGAGAAGGGGTTTTATTTTTTGAAACGGTTCAGAAATTGTATGTGTTTTTCTCAGCGTTAACACTGCTTTGAGAAATCCTTAAGAAACATATTACAACTCTAACGCCCAAGCCACTAAGTACAACTCGCTGGGAATCTAGAATCGAGGCCATTCGTCCTTTAAGATATTATATTGAGGAATTTTATGATGCATTTATAGAAATTACTGATGACGAGTCAGTAGACAAAATAGCGAGACATGAAGCTGAAACCCTTGCCCTAAAACTCAGAGATTTTAAATTTTTATGTTGTCTGGTTGTATGGCACTATGTTCTAAACTAAATTAATGTTGCTCGTAAACTGTTGCAAAGCATAAAAATGGAATTGACTAGTGCCATAACAACTTTGAGAAATGTTCTCCAAAGCCTCAAGAATCTCAGAAATGATGAATCATTTCATAGTTTTCTTGTTGATGTTACAACATTAGCTGAGAAAGTTGAAGCTGATCCTGATTTGATACCAACGTTTGAATGTACTAGAGAAAAAGCAACACAACTATGAAGCAAGAGATGAACCTATTTTGGATCTCAAAACTAAATTCAAAATTGGTAACTACATTTATTTCATATAATTGTCTCTAATAAAGTCAATGGTTTATTTTATAACTATACAGTATTTTCATCAATTTATCAATACATTATTATTAATGGTACTATTTAAAATTAGGCTAATGGTCATAAATTAATGTTGAAGCTTGTTTAACATAATGGTTTTAAAAATTTCAAACGTTAATTTGAGGTTGGGCTGGGGCGGCAAGGTATGGTATTGCACGGGGCGGCAAAATTCTTAGGGCCGGCCCTGGCCACAGTTCAGTCATTTAAGTCAGTAAACCAGAATTCAGCATAAACTTCCACGTGAGCCCCATTAGATGTATGTAGAACATCAAGGCCATAGATGAAGCTAATGTCTCTTCAACCCGGTGTTTTAGTTCTGTCATGTAATTAATCTTCTTTGCATACACTGTTCTTTTTGTAGTCCCCATAGAAAGAAATCCAGAGGCATGATAGTGAAGAGACCATGGAATAGGGCCATTTCGTCCTATCCAACGAGAAAGGAACTTTTCATTCAGAACCTGCGATCTCTAATCCTCAGTGTAGCGATACCCCATCTTGCTGAAAGAACACGTGGGGCTGGATATCCTCAAGTTGAGGTGCATCATACGATTCAAGCATATCTAAGTAATTGGTAGCAATCACAGGTTTCTTAATGGGACAACAATGGTCCAGTCATACCGGTATGGGAGAGAGAACACCAAACGTTTATCTTGGGACTTCCGCATTTATGTTGGATAAATTCATGCGGATTTTCTGATCCTTATATACGGTAATAGTATCTGTTAAATTTACCAGACAAAATCTCTTGTTAGTTGTTTTAGTAAATACCGCAAACCGTTTTAAGAAAGCTCCTATAATAAACATTTTTATTAAGATTTATAATGGGTTGAATAATTTATGGACACCGTATATATGAAAATAAAAGCAATTAAGTCCAACAGAACAATAAGAATCGTCATCTCATATGTCATGTCAAGGCTGTCAGTGATAAGGCTCTGGAACACGGAGACAAACAAAAACGACAACCAGAAATTTATAGTTAAATTTAAATGGGTGCTTGAGCTGAAGCGAAGGGTTGCAGCACCAGTGTGGAACTGACAGAAGGAACCAGATAAATAACTAGAAGCAGATGTGACGAGTAGACGTTCGGTTGGCTAAGACGCGCCTTCAAGAATCCTGTGAAATGTCTTGTTACCAGAATGTCCAGGGTAAAAGGAGTAGGACACTGAAAAACGCAGAGAAAGGAAGAGGGGGGGGGGGGGGCAGATACGAATGAGATGAAGATATAGAAAGATCTTGAAGACTTCGCGTGAATAAGCTGAAGGTCTGTGTTCCACCAGGAGCTGAAGAGTGATAAAGGAAGAGATGATAACACCAATGGCCGCCAGGTGTTGTGTAGCGTGATGTAAACACAATGCCTTGTTAGAAATATTGGAAACCAGTTCGTCCACAAACGAGCTTCGCTGCTTCTGATTGATAGAAAGGAAATATTGGCAACCAATCAGAAGCAGCGAAGCTGTCTTGTGGACGAACTGGTTTTTGTAATGGCGATCTGCAAGAGGAAAGAAAAGTGTGTTAGAATAAAATGGATTTGTGTGTCGTACCAGTGAATCTTCTTCTTCCGTCCTTAGCCACCGACCGTCAAAGCAGTCAGTGGCCATTACGCCTAGTGGCGTCTTAGGGCAACAGCAGATAGGTTTTCTTTGCCATTGTTTCCCATCACGCCTATTGGCGTCTTTAGGGCAACGGCAAATCAATCCATTTGCTGTTGTTTCCGTAATCGAAGTGACTGGCAAACGGGTGATCAGCCCGTTGGTACCAGTGAATGGAGCAACAGAAATTAATGAAAGTGATTTCGTTTTTTTAGGGATAAGACCAGCTATATTCATGTCAAAGAAATAGTTGTTGTATGTATTACTTTTGGAGATAATTGAAGGTAAATGCGCCAGCACGATGAAAACTGCTTTGTCTTTGCAAATTTTGGATAAATCGGGGAAGTCGGAACCAATTAGTGAAAACTTTATATAACAGGAAAGCAGAAGTTATAAAAAGTAAAAGGAGATATAGATAAAAGTCGTGGATAACAGGGTTGAGAAGTATGAAGAATATTTCTGGACCCAGCTAACACAAACTCGCTTGAGTCTGCAAAAAATACACAGTCTGCAAACTGTGACACCGTAATGCTCCCCGATACCCCACTCTCTCACTATAAAAAGGCCAACAGCGGAATTTTCAAATTTACACACACATAGCAGGAGACAGATAGACTGCAGGAAGGGGACGCTCGCCATGGCTATAACTTTACCATCTGTTTGCAGTGCAGCTCTTCCATCACCAAACTGAGTCTGTTCTGTACTTTGCATCATTCCTAAGAGGGTATGTAAATTTATGAATAAATAATTGTTTTATTGCAGCTTATTCTAATAGAATTGTATCAGGCCAGAAGACTGAACTGAAATTAAGTTGTAAAGTTGTAAAGGAATTCGATGCATACCAACGTTTATCAGGAATGTCACTAGGAGTCATCAATTAAAAGTTATTATACTGGAATAATGGACTTGGCACTCCAGAATGTGAAAGGCGAAGGTAGCATCATTATTGTCGTGATTTAGTCTGTCTCACAACACGGTTTTCTGTATACTTTAGAGTAAATTTGACCACACAGCACGCCATATGTTGAGAACTCTCTGATACACTAACCAATGAAAACGCGTCATTCTTGGTGTGTATTGTAAAACGTACTAGGCTTGAACATAGAGGCCTATTTTGTGTAACCGATGGTACGATGCCATTTAATTTTGGAAAGAATAAAGAAGTATCACCGGAAAGGATTATATAATTCAACAACGGGAATGTTACGCTAGAGGTAGGTGTAAAAACTTTCTCGAATAGTATTTTAGTAAGGTAAAAATATTGAGGGAAAGGGCTTTGTTACATCAGGTTAGTCCCAATTTAGCTAGTTAAAGCATGCATATATTAAAATGCATTTTGCAAACTAACCAATTAGAAGATAGATCAATACAGAATAATTCATAGAATAATTCAAGTTTTAAATGACCAAAATCGCACCATAAATAAAAAAGATAATGAATATTTAAATTTTTTATAATTGAACAGAAGGCAAAATTATGCCTCATTTTGAGATTTTTAACACCCTTTTTGCCCCATCCATCCGATACGGCGTTGTGCTAGTATATAAGACCTTGCCCTTGGCTAAATTGAGGCCACAACATTTAAAAAATACAGCTGAACAGAGGGAAGCGGTAAAAGTGTAAACGTTTTGTACCTTTGCCAACCGCATCTGCCTGGCAGACCTAGATGCCCATTAACAGCCTGTTACAGCTTGTATGTATTGCCTGAAGGTAAGAATGAATATATATATGTATATAATTATGTAATTTTCCTGTGATTAATCCACTTGTGCGTTAGGAAGTGTGTAGCATGTGTAAACTCTTGGAGACGAAAGCGAGCCTTGTAAAATGTGTAGAATAATTGAGAATGATGGCCAAAGTACGTCTGTAAGTTTGACAAAGTGTTTGAAGGAGTATTTCTTAAAGGAACGACACATTTACCAGGAACATAAGGAAGGATGACAGGAATTGTTTTAAGGAATTGATTAAGGTATTACTTAGTGCTTTATACTAGACCAAATCATTGTATGAAGGCGGATCATGGACAACTGGATCTAACTTAGGATTTAGAAGGAAAGTGTAGTCACAGTGAACTGGCTGTGAGTGGTATTGAGGTAAATTGTCCTGTGCATATGTTAGCACAATGTCTGACACTGTTATGTCCATTGTGTGTGAGGACAGAATAGTGCTGGACCATACAGGGGTTGTGATTATTTGTATTGCAGGTTTTATCCTGCAAACTACCAGAAGTGCATGAATCATCCATCTCTGTTGAACTCTGAGGTGCAAGTGCTCTTAAAGTCATTGGAGCCAGATACCCAGCGTCTACTGCCTGGCAATTCACAGACGTGTTAGTCCATGGCTGGAGTGTGATTGATTTCTACATAGAAGATAAGTGGCAAAACCTAGCAACTGGTCAGCCTATTCAGACTCTACCTCTAATATATACAATAAAAAGATAAAAATACAGTGTATGATGAATCCTTATAGACATAAATATGATAATCACTACTTCACAGTCCAGTAAGAGTGACAAAACATATATGTATTAGATAATGGTTAATCAAAAGGTGAAATTCATCATATTGATTCATTTTGATAGTTGATATTTCATGCTTATTTATTTCATTATGTAAATACATTTGATTCATTATCAGTTACCTATCCGAAAAGAGAAACGGTATAGGTTAAATAAATTGTAAATATGTACCATCAAACTTGCTAACATTACTTAAATTGAGTTCCAAGTTTTGTTGATACATAATATATATAGATAGACCATAATTAGTACCCCTAGCATAATTAGCCATAATAGAAAATAATAATAACACATAATATCAAGGGAGAATCGTGAAAGGGAGCAAATAGACTTTCATGACATCCACTCTCATCACACCTGGAGGTTTATACAGCTGGATTCTACCTCTGATGTCAATACACCCTGATTCTTTTCAGAAAAAGGGGTATTTCTTGTAAGACCAGTCTGTTATCTGGCACTATCCTGGTATCATCTGATACATCTTCTGGTCCAGGATAACTTTAGATTCCATTAAATTACATGAAAACCCCTTTAGTGACAATTATTATGTATAAAATGTATTATATTTATTCATGTATTATTTTAGAACTGTTATGCAGATAGACACCTACCTTGTCTCACTATTCTAATCAGAACTGATCTATGTATCATTCATACATGCAAACATCTGAGCACTATCATTCATGGACATTTAGACTTGTGGAACCCATGACCAAAGGCTAGCCACTTGTCACGTATTGTCGCCATACTAGATCAGAGGTCTAGAATCCTAGAACAACAGTGCTTTCCTGGATCATCACAGGAGCATGAGAGATTGTTATCTAGATTCAAGTCCTAGGCCCCATCGGTGCTTGTTGGTGGTCTAGTGCAAGACCTGCAACTGACACTTCTGTGTATATTCATAGAGGACAGTTACATAACTTTAATGTTAAGTATTCTATGTAACAAAATTCAAGCAGCCATTGTGAGTGGTCAATGCAAAGTGACTAGTGTGATATGACGAGAAAACAGTTCTGAAATAATAGACCAGACAGGAGAAACTTTAGTAATAAAGGAACATTGGATGTACATTTTATGTTATTTTGAAGATTCCAGAAAGGACTTCTTATTTAGTTATTGAGTGAAACTCAACTATCAAGTCATTTTGTAATTCATCTTTATTCATTCAGTTTTCATCATTATAATTGCACAAGAAGAGAACAAAAAATAGATGTACATAATAAATGATTCAGTAACTGTAATTCTCTAACTTATCCATTTTATATTGTTGAATTTTGAGTTTTACTGAATTGTTGATTATCATTGGTTAGTTACTAGCGAAGGTGACAACTTAAGCTCTAACTTTAATCTGATTACTATCTGAAGTAGAGACCTTCACAGCCGTGACTATCCTGTGATACCAGTGTTCTTCTCTGACACTGGTACTACATTCTTGTCAGACTGACTTCTTTGTCTGATCTATCAGTATCTACTACTGACAACTATACTCATAAAAACCTTTCGCTACATGTTGTTTAGATAGATATACGTGTATGAAATGAGAAATCAAGTTGTTTGTTCTAAAAATATTGTTTGTTTGTCGGCAGAGGCTAAGAGAGAGAGAGAGAGAGAGAGAGAGAGAGAGAGAGAGAGAGAGAGAGAGAGAGAGAGAGAGAGAGAGAGAGAGAGAGAGAGAGAGAGAGAGAGAGAGAGAGAGAGAGAGAGAGAGAGAGAGAGAGATTTGCCAACGAAAAATTTCTCAGTTACCGAGTTCTCTCGACACTGTCCGAATGTTAATGTACAACATTAAGAGCGAAGACACATATAGCGAGGTATCGTTTATTGAGAAATTATTTTATTCATTAAAATGTGAACTCCCTATTGGTATTTGAGAGCGGAATACAATGCTAGTTATTGAATCAGTGACTGAACCATGCAGTAGTTTCTCTTAGATATAGCAGTTCCTGTTATCTGTGTGTGTAGTGTTAACGTGTTACATAATGTGTAAGTTTTGTGAGGAGGTGTACCATACTGGTACCATGGCATCTCTTAGGTTGTAAGCAAATACATGCTTAGTTGTAAATTTATCGGGCCGGAAGGTCTTTTATATTTGGACATGCACTCTAATATAACCGACTAGATTGAACGGGACGCGCCTCCTCAAAACGAGGCAAAATATTTTTAAAAAAAAAGGTTGTAAGCACTGTAATATCTGGGAGGGGCACTGTGAGACAAATCTGGCAGAGGCAGTAGCATGACGGTGAGAATGAATTTGGTAACTTTAAAAATAACATAAGCTGAATTTATGTCACACACACCCAAGAGCTCTTTCTGCACGGAACGTGGAGCAGCTATAAGCCCATCGAGGGGGTGGGGGCAGCATAGCACTGGGAGAAAAGATGAACTGATAGAATAAGAAGCAGAATAGATAAAGTTCATTCATTCCTTTATTGACCTGCTCACAAATCGCAGCATTTATTTTTAATTGAGATATTTCAAATATTACTCATGGTAACTGTTCTCCCTTTTCCGTGACTAGACTGCAAACCGTCGTGCAGCGACAAAGTCCAGACTTAACTTTACTTCTAAGCGGATTAGGCTGGTAGTGACTCAGCGTTAATTGGCAACCTACACCTGATGGTAACATACCTGTTCGTGGGACAAGTTTTGGTTTTTCAAAGTTATGGTGGCTAGACTCTTAGTTCCTCTGGTTATATTCATTGTGACATTGGAGTCTCATGTCTGAGAGTGAGCTTAGCAGATTTAGTGACTTTGTAAATAAATTCAGTGGCACGATCAAGTATTTGCACCTGCTCAGTGAACTGGCTTGACCTTACTGTCAGGATTGGCACTATTGGTCTTAAAACTTCTGTTTATTACAAAGCTGCTGATGTTAATGGTTTCCTCTTTACACTTCTTCTCGACCAAACAATTGTAAAGACTATTACTTTCTGTGATATTCTTCGTTTACGTCGTTTATGTCAAGATGAAGATGACTTCACGAAACGAGCTCCCGAGATGTTTGAGTTCATCCGTCGAAGTCTGTGTCCTGAGCGAGTTTGATCAAATGCTCTTAAACGCATAGCACAAGTCATTCACCGAATGGCGCTCAGATTAATTTTTTAAAAAAAGACATGATCTACAAGGATCAGATTTCGAGAAGTGTTATTAGTTTTGAGGTTTATGAACAAGTTTATTATGAGGTCTTGGTGATGAATACTACACATCTAATAAATTATTTATTGCAAAATCTGTAATGGTAGTCATGAAAGGCAGCTCGTATACTAAGAGTTAATATATATATTACCACTCACGTACACACACACACACACACAATTGACGACATGTAGACACACACACATGGGAAAACTATAACAATGATTATATAGATATTTGGGAACGAGCTGACCCGACACACTGATTAAGTTCAAGGGAATTTTTAATTATCAGAAAATTCCATCACAACACATAAAATTACATCAAAGCATATACAAATAGTCAAAAAAGTCAATAAAAATGCTACAAGAATGATAGACCCACAGTATGATCTTATCCCTCAAGGTATGCCCTCCGTCCTGTTAGAAGAAAATGATAGCCTCAAGGAATCAAGAATACATTAGCGGTAATCTAATGATTTCCCCCTTTAATGGCATGAACAGAATTAGATATTAGTATGATCTATCCTAAGGAAAAATATCTTGTTGCAACAAAAAAACTTGCATAAAGAAATTACAAAGTGGGTGAAATTTGGTATACCATAAAAGAATCACTCGTTCGTGCTTTCTCTCGGTTCATTCATCAGGGCCCTGTCTCACACAACCTTACCTACAATCGTGCTGCTGTTCGCCGTCTGGCGCATGTTATGACACAATCTGTTTTATCGTTTGCTGAAGCGGATACCCAGCTCTGCAGATCTTGGTTTCATCCAATTTGTCCGGGGAGCGTCCTCTTCATGCGATAATTTTGTTCAGATTTTAAATTAGTGTCACTTTATCAGTTCAGGTAAGAATTAGTTTTCAAGCGGGCTCACAGGATCAGAATCACGAGGTTTCCACTACTTAGGAACAATGTCAGGTTTGTAACTTCGATCAAAAGGTAAACAAATTCTTGGTCACACCACAAGTTGACATAATTTGCGGAACGTTACTGTTTGTAATAGTTTACTTGCCACAAGGGCTGAACTGTACTTAAGTTTTCTCAGGAAGAATAAAATCTGGCGCAATAGGCCCGTTATGTCATTTCGCCTTTAAAGTTCTTGTAAAGATTTTACACCAAGTCTTTTAAGGAAAATGTTTTAGTTCTTCTCAGATATTACTCATCAGTACTTAACGCTGGCAAAGTTTGGGTTAACCCCAGTTTTCTTCACTAAATAGAGGAAAAAACACATATAAAATAATTATACATACTATGTACTCGTTATAACTTACATTTTAAACTGCAAGCGTACAGCTTGACTTATCATTTAAAACTTCCCGTGAAATAAGTTTTATTCATAAAATCAATCATCGTGAATTAGGAATACATACGTATCCCGTCAATACTCACTGACGTAGCATTTCAGTTATAAGTTAATTTTAAATTATATTCTCGTCTGATTATTTAGCAGTAAAATCAAATTCATTTATAGCTGCATGATTTTAAGCTAGAAATATAATTTATTCTGCTTTCCACTGAAACACGTCACTAGAAAATAATACAGACTATATTTTAATTCTCTCTGCACAAAAGAACTAGTGAAAAATAGGCGATTCACCACTTAATCACTCACAAAATATTAGATACTTAATATAATATTTACCTCCGCACAGAACTACAGATTAATACCATGAACTAGAATCATTCAATATAATAGTAGTCTAGAACTCGGCAAAGATTGCCCAGAAACTAAAGACTTTTCAATACACACGGAAAATAGTAATGTTTATAGTCGCAAACGTACAATGCGAAAAACACAGGAAAGGGATAAAAGAGCGATAATAAAGTGGAGGACACGGGTAGAAAAAGAAAGGAAATATAGAACATTTATTGATCATAATCTCTATGCGACAGAACGTCCCCCCTTTAAGATATGGAAGCACTCCATGTCTACGTTATGGAAATAAATTTCCTATATATGTAGCTTCAGGGTGTCTGTCCTCTTCCCTCTCATCTCCCCCCTCCGTCTCTGTCCAATTCCTACTCATGAAGTCTACTCCCAAAGTTTCCTTTCTCTGGAATGTCTCCCATGCGCGCTTGAAAGAGCGTCGCCGCTTTTGACATTTTTGCAAGATTTCGTGTGTGTGCAGTGGAATTTCCCTGCCACTATCGTGATCTTCTTCAGTTTTGGCGATCGTCAGGAGATGGTCGGAGGTTGGCACCGGTCTTTCCAAGAATTTCTTTAACAGATTTAAATGGAAAACCTTCTCCTTTCCTTGAATAGAGATCTGGTAGTTAGCCTTAGAAATCTTTTTCAGGACGGTAAACGGTCCTTGCCATCCGATCCTCAGTTGGTTGTTCCCGGTGGGGAGTAACACCAAAACTTTCTCTCCTGCTTCTAGTTCTCTCTCTTTCGCGACTTTCCTGTATCGGTTAGCGTGCTTTGTGCGTGCTCGCTTAAAGTTGGTCGTAGCTATGTCCCATCCTAGTTTCAACCTTCCTTTTAAATCCGACACATATTTACTTGCAGAGACAACTGTCTCATCAGCCTTCTGGTCTGTCAGCGACCAAAATAAGGCTTCAAGCGGCCCCTTGATAGGTCTGCCGAATAAAAGCGTGGCTGGCGGAAATCCTGTGGACGTATGAGGAAATTCTCTGTAGCCAAATAAAGCTGCAGGAATACAAAGATCCCAATCGTCAGGTTTCACTTGTGCCAGTTTACTTAGCATCATGTTGAGGTTTCCATTAACACGTTCCACGAGCCCATTTCCGGCCGGATTATATGGCTTAGTGTAGATGTGTTATGTCCTCAAGATCTTATCGATCTCATCCATCAACAGGTTTCGGTATGGAGATCCGTTATCCATCAGCACTTGCTGAGGGAATCCCAACCGAGCGAAAATCTGCACGAGGGCTTCTGCGACATGCTTAGCATCTGCGCATGTTAGCGGGATAGCTTCTGCCCATAAAGTGCATGTATCGACTAAGGTCAGGATAAACCTGTTCCTTCTTTTAGTCCTTTCTAAGGGTCCTAAAATGTCGATCACAACCCGTTCGATTGTGTTCCCACTATTGGCATTTCACCCAAAGAGACTGGAGATGTCCGTTGCTTGGGTGGTACACGTTGGCACTGGGCACAGGATTGGACATACCTGATAATGTCAGCATTTACTCCTGACCACCAATAATGAGTAGTTATCCATCGTTTGTGGCGTTTTGTCCCATATGTCCGCTGAAGGGAAGAGAGTGCCCCATTTCTAGGATTTGACTTCTGTACTGTTTCGGTACTAGGAGCTGGTTGTAACCTTGGTCAGGCTTGCCCGTTCTACGATAAAGTACGCCATCCTTAGAAAAAATGTCCCCCTGCTGTCTGGGTTCCTTAGCCATGGGCAGTTTCCTAAAGCAGGGTGCCAAAGTAGGGTCCTTTTGTTGCGCTTCTTTAAGTTCTATAGGTAACAAATTAGGCGCAGGCTCCCGTTCCTTCTTGGTTTGCCCTCTTGTAGTTACTGCTGCCACAATCGGCTCTTCCGGTTTCCCAATAAACACGTATCTACCGCCAAGTATGACTGGGTAGATGGGGTCATCCATAACAGCCGCTTTGATCACACCTATGACAAAATCAGAGTGTATCTCCACCAATGCGATGGGAATAGCTGTAGGTGCCTCACTCTTAAGAACTCCACAAAGTTCGACGGTCTCTCCTGTCTCTTGACCGGGTTTAACCAGGTGTCTGGCAACAATGCAATCATAAGAAACCCCCATGTCAAATAAACAAGAAGTTTGAGAACCGTTCAAAATAACAGTACCTCGCGTAGAGGGTCTCTCTCCGTCTACAGGTTGGGAATCACTGTGAATAATTCCGCCTTGCGAGACTGTTAGCAAGCATCCTATGCGTTTCGGCTCGGTGTGCTCTCCCTGATCATTAGTCCCGTGCTCAGGGGTTCTCCGTTTGCCACCTTGTCCTTTCTGGCTGCGCTGCCATGTAGGGCGGTCGGGTTGATCAGACTGTTTACTGTGGTTGAGGTACTTGTTTCTGTAGAACTTGGATTTTTCAGGAGGGAGGTTTTGAGGTCCAGTTTCTCTGTGGTTATTCTGATTAGAGGCCTGAGAAGATTGGGTTAGATTATTCTTTCGAAAATGCTCCTCTGTCGGTTTACGTTTTGTGGCCGGTAGTTCGGCCAGCGCATTTTGATAACGCTCAGACTTTTCCAAAATGTCTTAAAGCTTTTCTGCACCCTGCTCAGCTAGAAATCTCCAGGTATCAGCAGACAAAGTGTTCTTCATTTGTTCTGTTACAACAAATTCCTCAAGACCTTCATAGGTAGAGGGGAGCTGCGAGAGCTCTAGGCACTTTGTCAGATATCCCTTTAGACGAGATGAGAACTGCTGAAAAGTTTCAGAGCTATCCTTCCTGCTGTTGCGAAACAGTTGCAAAAATTTTCGAGCATTCATTTCAAAGCGCTCCAGTAACGCTTTCTTCAACACATCATAGTTGTCTTGTTGGCTGCTTTCAAGTTTATCGTAAACATCATACGCACTGCTTTTCAAAGCCTGAGAAAGCTTCATATTCCAACGCGACCTCTCTAAATCGTACAGAGTTGCAATTTTCTCAAATTTTTCTAGATACTTGTCAATCTTCTCATTAGGACAAGGGAAAGATTCTAGAGCGAAAGACATAGCGGTGAGGTGAAGAGATTGAGTGTTAGAAGGATCAGTTAAAGAAGAATGAGGAGAAGACTCTCCATTGCTGGAGGTAGAGGCAGCACCATGACTTCTAGAGCTTTAAGAGCCAGCTCATGTTGTCTCTCCTTCTCTCTTTCCTCATGCTGTCTCTCCTCCCTCTCCTTCTCATGCTGCCTCTCCTTCTCTCTCTCCCTGCGAAGTTCCATTTCTCCCTCAATCTTCCTCTGCTCTTTAGCTTCAGCTGCTTTCCTCTCCGCATCATATACCCTCAAGTTCGTCCCTGACAAACGCTTTCGCTTCTTCGCCTTCCAACCCCTCTTCTCTCGATTCGTGCCCGAGGATCTGTCTAAGCTTCGCCCTCTCTGCCATAATAAATGGGTGACTGAGACTTAGACGAGAACGGAATAAGAAAAAGATATACTGGTTCCTACCACTTGCGAGAAAATACCAAAACAAAAGATGATATACTTTAACCTGGGATACCTCCTCCTATGATATAGTATCTTACTATCGCTGCTATTAATCGGCAATAAAGCACCTAATGCAGACGACTACGCCAAATAAATGGTAGTTAAGATTACTCACTGAAAAATAAGTCGCTACAGTGGAAACAAAACAATTATTGCAAAAATTATAAGAAAAAAAAAATTCCCTTAATTTTTTTAATCCACTTTCAAGTTCACCCCTGAAGTTAGTTAGGGTAAGGGAGGCAATTACAGGACGTATAATCTGATCGCGCTCCTTAGCTTAGCTCAAACACCTACTTCTTCAGAACCATGTGACTGTTAGACAATCACAAACTTTACCAGCGTTTAGTATTACAAAATTAATAATTAACATATATTCCGACAAAATCAACTTGTAACTCAAATGTATATACTGAAAATGCTGTGGAAAAACAATTATTAGTTGTGTGGTCAGCACGCCCATAAACAGATCGTTTCGTCTAGGGGATAAATTATTTAAGGATATCAACACTCACGAGACATCACACTCTTACTCTATATCAGAATAAAGAAAATTTAATCCTGCAGACGAGCTGATATACGTATTACTGAGGACTATAGTTCAATTCCCTGAGAACGAGCCATCATTCTGTCGTAGATTTTTGATTGGGGAATTAAGACTTGGGTTGGTCCCTTCTGAATAGATTAGAATGAGTGATAGCCACAGTGAGAGATGATAGTAGAAATAGATTTCCACGAGTGAGATGGTAGAAATTTATAGAGGCTGTCCCGGAAAGCGAGAATCTTCTTTCTCTCCGCCTATATTTTACAACAGATCCAGAGGAGTCAGACAGTTCATAAACTATATATATTAATATATATATATATATTGCCACTCACGTACACACACACACACAATTGACGACATGTAGACACACACACATGGGAAAACTATAACAATGATTATATAGATATTTGGGAACGAGCTGACCCGACACACTGATTAAGTTCAAGGAAATTTTTAATTATCAGAAAATTCCATCACAACACATAAAATTACATCAAAGCATATACAAATAGTCAAAAAAGTCAATAAAAATGCTACAAGAATGATAGACCCACAGTATGATCTTATCCCTCAAGGTATGCCCTCCGTCCTGTTAGAAGAAAATGATAGCCTCAAGGAATCAAGAATACATTAGCGGTAATCTAATGATTTCCCCCTTTAATGGCATGAACAGAATTAGATATTAGTATGATCTATCCTAAGGAAAAATATCTTGTTGCAACAAAAAAACTTGCATAAAGAAATTACAAAGTGGGTGAAATTTGGTATACCATAAAAGAATCACTCGTTCCTGCTTTCTCTCGGTTCATTCATCAGGGCCCTGTCTCACACAACCTTACCTACAATCGTGCTGCTGTTCGCCGTCTGGCGCACGTTATGACACAATCTGTTTTATCGTTTGCTGAAGCGGATACCCAGCTCTGCAGATCTTGGTTTCATCCAATTTGTCCGGGGAGCGTCCTCTTCATGCGATAATTTTGTTCAGATTTTAAATTAGTGTCACTTTATCAGTTCAGGTAAGAATTAGTTTTCAAGCGGGCTCACAGGATCAGAATCACGAGGTTTCCACTACTTAGGAACAATGTCAGGTTTGTAACTTCGATCAAAAGGTAAACAAATTCTTGGTCACACCACAAGTTGACATAATTTGCGGAACGTTACTGTTTGTAATAGTTTACTTGCCACAAGGGCTGAACTGTACTTAAGTTTTCTCAGGAAGAATAAAATCTGGCGCAATAGGCCCGTTATGTCATTTCGCCTTTAAAGTTCTTGTAAAGATTTTACACCAAGTCTTTTAAGGAAAATGTTTTAGTTCTTCTCAGATATTACTCATCAGTACTTAACGCTGGCAAAGTTTGGGTTAACCCCAGTTTTCTTCACTAAATAGAGGAAAAAACACATATAAAATAATTATACATACTATGTACTCGTTATAACTTACATTTTAAACTGCAAGCATACAGCTTGACTGATCATTAAAACTTCCCGTGAAATAAGTTATATTCATAAAATCAATCATCGTGAATTAGGAATACATACGTATCCCGTCAATACTCACTGATGTAGCATTTCAGTTATAAGTTAATTTTAAATTATATTCTCGTCTGATTATTTAGCAGTAAAATCAAATTCATTTTTAGCTGCATGATTTTAAGCTAGAAATATAATCTATTCTGCTTTCCACTGAAACACGTCACTAGAAAATAATACAGACTATATTTTAATTCTCTCTGCACAAAAGAACTAGTGAAAAATAGGCGATTCACCACTTACTCACTCACAAAATATTAGGTACTTAATATAATATTTACCTCCGCACAGAACTACAGATTAATACCACGAACTAGAATCATTCAATATAATGGTAGTCTAGAACTCGGCAAAGATTGCCCAGAAACTAAAGACTTTTCAATACACACGATATTCTTCTAGCCTGGCGATCTGTCTACTGCAGATATAGGAGTACGAATGAAAATCTAGTTTCAAACTCTGGTTAATATCTTAAACCAGACAAAAGATCCCACTATTTCCAAAAACCCGATCTCTCCCCTTTCCTAACACCTACGTACCTTAGACGCTGGACATAACATGCCAAACGCGTCTTAGACACCTCACTGCTAACGAAGCTGGCAGAGAGTGCCGTGACAGAGGAAATTACCAGACAAATGTCACATTCTGCGCCGTGCAGATGTCGGTTATCACACCTCACGCCGGAGAAACGTTCGTGTCAGGTGAAAATGCTAGACCAAAAGTCTGCTCCTATGTCTGAGTATGAAACATAATCACACATCTCGTCTGACTGCAGCGACTGACACGTTATATAATAACATGCGTGTGCGTTTCTAAATGAGAAAAGAAACAGGCGAAAGTTTGAATGGGAAAATAGTAATGTTTATAGTCGCAAACGTACGAATGCGAAAAACAAAGGAAAGGGATAAAAGAGCGATAATAAAGTGGAGGACACGGGTAGAAAAAGAAAAGGAATAAAGAAAATTTATTGATCATAATCTCTATGCTACACCTGACTCAAAACACTTTGCGACAGTGAAGATAAATTATGTCGCCGAAGATTTCCAGCTTCTTCTGAAGTTATCTGCTTCAGGTTGTTATCCCACTCTTTTTACAAGGCTTCGTCCAGCTGTTCCCAAAACCCTTTTGCACTGGCAGGTGGAAACTTGATTGCATCTCTTCCCATCCAAGAAGTGTGTGAGATCATCATCAGGCAGATCAACTTGAATGTACTCAGCACTGTGGATTGGACTCCTGGCTGAGCTCTTCTAACGTCTTACCCGTCGAGACAGAGCGCTGTTGATATCCCCCTGATGAACTCCTACACCCCTTTTTCGTTCTGTAGATTTTCATTGCTCTCTGAGTTGAGAATGCTCTACCACAGGCACATGAAAATTTCAGCCGTTGTTCAGAGCTCGAAGTCAGTGTAACGGGTCTGGTCGATTCCAATAAGGCGCCTGTGGATTCATCACTCTCTCCCCCCCCCCCCCCAATTTTTTTTCGGTGAATCCTGGAGGCATCTATCAATTTTGGGTTTTATGGCGGTTGTTTAAAGCTTACGGGTGCTGACCCGGTCTGCCAGTTCCTAGTCTTTCCCAGTGTCATCTTTCTTTCCAGAAGTCCATCGGTCCTTTCCCGATTATCACTGGTCTGACAATGCAGTTATGATAGGAAACTATATAGAGCGATACAACAGGAGGTAATCTGATCATCAGAAGTAGTCCCCCCGTCGATCAAGTGTTTCGGCCCCTTATTCTCCTTTACACTCTAAGGGGGGCGGGCCCACCTGGGTCATGACTCCCAAGTGGCTCCGCCTCCTGTTGTCTTATGTAGAAAATGAACCCATCCCACTTTGGTTGCAGCTTTAAAATCCACAATTCCGCCAGCCGGAGGCAATTGTGAAAGTAACAAAGTGAAGACAAATTCTTCTCCAACTTATAGTAGCCCATGTAAAATATCAGTGTAATGCTGTTAGAGGGCGCTACAGTTTCTGCAGTGGTAAATATCGATAATTTCATTACATTTTTATTTTTTTTTTACAAGTTGACTCATAGGTGTGTACAGCTAAGAATTATTTTCTTTATCTTTTTTTAATTATATCTAAGAACAGATTGTTGTATACTTTTTATATTTAAAATTAAAAGTGAAAAAACATAGTAAAAAATCATTATATTTAATGATGTTTTTGTGGTGCGGTGTTTTCCATGTAATAGCGGGGGAGTAAACAAATGTAAAACCGTAAAAGAAGCATGACTAAACAAGAAGTGCAGAGAGCTTGAAGTGCAGAACAGAAAAGACACAAAATCTATGTACACGCAAATAAATGAGTTAACAAGCAGAAGGACACAAACAGTCACTGGCTGTTTGAAATCAAAAGAAGGAGCATTGTTAATGGGTCATGAGAACATGATAGAAAGGTGGACAGAATACATCAAGGAGTTGTATGATGATGAAAGATCAGATTTGAACGACCAGGACAGTTGTGAAGCACCTCCAATACTTGTGGCAGAGGTAGAGGATACAATGCGCCACATAAAGAAAGGCAAAGCGCCTGGACCAGATAATGTAACAGTAGAGGAAATTAAAGCTTTGGGACAATTTGGAGTAGAAGTGATAATAATAATAATAATAATAATAAATTCTTTAAGCACCAAACACGGCGCATAAGGCAGAAACCAGTGCTCTCCAGGTTGTTCGTTGTGACGCCACTCCTCTTAGCTCTTGCACATTATTTAGGCCCAACGTTCTTCCTTCTCTTATTATTGTTCTTCTGAGTGTTTCTTTTGGTCTTCCTTTTTTCCTCTTACCCTCAGGAACCCAAGTGAGCGCCTGTAGTGGTATTCTGTTGTTTTGCATTCGTAGGACATGACCGATATATGACCATCGTCTTTTCCTTATATAGTCGGAGACATATTTCTGCCTAGAGTCTTCTCTTATTTGTCGATTAGTCTTGAATTCTTTCCAACTGATGTTCATGAGTTTTCTAAGACATTTGTTCTCGAATGTATTCAGCTTGTTCTCCAATGATTTTGTTATTTTCCAACTCTCACAGCCGTATGTTAACACTGAGATAACATTTGAATTAAACAGACGAAGCTTGGTATGTATATTCAATGATCGTAATTTCCAAATGTTAGATAATCTATTGAAGGCGCTAGCTGCCAAAGCAATTCTAGTATGGATTTCTCTTGTTGTGTCACCATCCTGAGTCATTTTACTGCCTAAATAATTGAAACTTTCAACTTTCTGTAGTTTTTCCCCGTTCAAGATGATATCAAAGGTCTCGTTAGAAAAGTTCATAGCTTTAGTTTTAGAGGCATTTATTTGGAGACCTATTTTAACCGAGAGATGACACAAATTATTTACTGCTTCTTGGGATTGTCTTGGTGTTGAACTTAAGAATGCTACATCATCTGCGAAATCCAGGTCCCCCAGGAATTTTCCATTTGTCCATTTTATACCCAATTGTTCATTGTGGGTATAGTTTCTCATAACCCAATCAATAGCTATTCCAAAAAGTAGTGGTGACATAATACAGCCTTGTTTCACCCCTGTTTCTACTGTAAACCATTCTGTATTCCCTTTATTTGTTCTAACACAACATCTTGCATTGTCATATAGCGCTTTGATTATATTCACATATTTTGTTGGAAAACCATAGATTGTAAGTATCTTCCACAATGATGGGCGGTGTAGACTATCAAAGGCTTTTTGAAAATCGACGAAGGTGATAATAAGTGGCGATTGCCTTTCCACTGATTCTTCTATAACACTGGCTAACAAAAAAAAAATTTTTTTTCTTTCTCTAACATTTCTATGTTTTTCTGGTCAATTTTAACGCGCTGTTTTTAAATCTGCAAACCGTTTTTCTCTATCAGGTCGGGATCTCTAGAAATACGCAATTGAAGTTTTTTAACAACACATACAGTATTACAACATCATTTGTACAAGAAGTGTAACAGTTATGTAGGCTTGAATTTCTTTGCATTCGACTTTCGTCGGTGAATGGCATGTGGCACATCGCGATGAAGCATCCAACAATAATCGGCAAGCATGGTCACACTCCACCGTCCTTGATAACGTGACTCCATTACGGCGATATCTTGATGGAATCGTTCTCCATGTTCATCGCTGACTTCGCCAAGGTTGTCAGGGAAAAAGTCAAGATGCGAATCGAGCAAATGGATTTTGAGGGACATGTTACAGCCCATGATTCTGTATGCATCTATGCACTGCTTAACAATATGCACATAGTCGGCAGATTTGTGATTTCCCAGACAGTTATCGACGATCGATTTGAATGCCATCCATGCGCGAAGTTCACTACCATGTAACAAGTTCTCGAATTGTTTGTCTGCAATAACTTTCCTAATCTGAGGTCCTACAAAGATACCTTCCTTTATCTTTGCATCGCTAATTTGCGGAAACTTTTCTCGAAGATAAGTGAAAGCTTTGCTCGTTTTATCTAACGCTTTTACGAAATTCTTCATGAGCCCCAACTTTATATGTAACGGTGGTAAAATGATGCTGTCTTTGTTAACTAATGGCTCGTGTATTACATTTTTATGCCCGAGATGCATACGATCCCTGATAGGCCACACCTTTCTAGCATAATGTTCCTGTCTGTTGCGGCTGTCCCATTCACATAGGACGCAACAAAATTTAGTATACCCAGTCTGCATGCCCGTGAGAATTGCAATGACCTTTAGGTCTCCACAAATCCGCCATTGGTAGTCATTGTACTTTATTTTTGCCAAAAGTATAGCCATATTGTCATACGTTTCTTTCATATGAACAGAGTAGGCGACTGGAATTGAGGAAAATAAATTTCCATTATGCAATAACACGGCTTTTAGACTAGTCTTGGAAGAGTCGATGAAAAGTCGCCATTCGTTGACTATGTGCTCATGACCGAGGTGCACCATTAGACCTTTTACATCTTTGCAATAGCAAATGTCATCATCCATCTCAAAGTATTGAACAAGTTCTTTGTGTCTATGACGAAATTTAGATATCGGAGTATTGGGTGCTAAAAGATTCCATTCTTTGAGTCGCGAACCGAGTAATTCCGCTTGTCCTTTGGTGAGAGCGAGATCACGTATTAGATCTGAAAGTTCTGAATGGTTAATTAAGTGAACACCATCATTCACCGGTACATAATCCGAGTCAGAATTAGTTTCTAAAGCAGGTAAACTATCACTTTCTGATGGTTCATTCACGTCCAACGGATATTGTTCTGGTGGAACTGGGATCGGACACGTGATTGGATCATGAGGCACTGGTTTCGAAACCGATTCAATATTTGGATAAACCACAGACTTTCTAGTTTTAAAAGTGAAACCATAGATATTTGTCAAGCAGAAGTAACAATCAGTAGCGTGATTTGTCGGTTCACGCCATATTACTGGCACTCCAAAAGGTATCGACTTATGCTTCGGCGATTTTCGTAACCAACCTGCCAATGTATTTGCACAAGTCGAACAAACTGCATTTGGCTTCCAAGATTTATTTGCATCATCAACTTTCGAATCGAAATAAAGTTCATATGCTTTCTTTAGCAATGGTGTAAAGTTTTTCTGGTGAACACGATCGGTAAAATGTCCGCACACGTAACAGAACAGATTAGCCGAATTTCTACAACTTCTAGAAGCCATATTTCACTCAGAATTATTTCAAAATACAGTAACTATTTGAAATATAACGTAACATATGTCATGCATCTTTTAGCAGTATAAAAAGTAGAATTATTTTGCATTTTATTAATTTTTAAAAAGTTATATAGTAAAAATGAAACGGAGCAAATAACGGTTTCCCAAAAATATATTTATTCACAAATATCTTAAGAACCCGACGTGATAGAGATAAACGGATTTCAAATTTGAAATCAGCGCAAGAAACTGACCTAAGAACACTTATTCTTATATAAGAAAGAAAAATGTTGTTTGTCAGTGTAATTGTTCTTAGTGTGAATATTTGATCAATACATGATCGTTTCGGCCTGAAACCCTCGAATCGGTCGGTTGGATCGGAGGGTTGATCAGTGAGTTAACAATTCACTATCGTAAAACAAGCTATTGTTACCGAAACAGAACCAGGCTTGACAGTAAACATGACTCACTCTAATATCTTGGGGGCTAAGGAGATTTTTAAAATTGGATACTGGAATGTAAGAACTATGTATCAAGACGGAAAATTGGAAGAAGTAATTAAAGAAATGGATAATTATAAGTTGGACTTATTGGGTGTCAGCGAGTGTAGATGGACGGGGAAGGGCATAAAATATATTTCAGAAGAAAAAAAGCAAATTATATACTCTGGTAGTAATGATAATCGTCACACAGAGGGAGCAGCCATCCTAATGACACAGAAAGCAGCAGCATCGCTTATCAGCTGGGTACCTATCAATGAGAGGCTAATATTAGCTAGATTTCAGACACGATTTTTCAAGCTCTCAATTGTACAATGTTATGCACCAACTAACGACGCTCTTGATACCACAAAAGATGACTTCTATGAAGCACTTCTAAGTACCATCAACACAATACCCAAGCATGACATAATAGCAGTCATGGGTGATTTTAACGCCAAAGTAGGTGACAACAACGATGGAGTACAAATATATCTCGGTACTCATGGCATAGGCTGTATGAATCAAAATGGCGAAAGACTTCTAGAACTTTGTGAAATATCAAACCTCGTTGTGGCAGACACCATCTTTCCACATAAGAATATCCACAAGATAACATGGAATTCACCTGATGGCAGAACTAAGAACCAGATAGATCACTTCTGCATAAGCGCTAAATTTCGCTCATCAGTTCAAGACGTCAGAGCATACAGAGGTGCAGAGATCGGAAGCGATCATAACCTCTGCATAGCTAAACTGAGAATTAAACTGAAGA
This sequence comes from Oreohelix idahoensis, assembly GCA_024509875.1. NCBI lineage: Eukaryota > Metazoa > Mollusca > Gastropoda > Stylommatophora > Oreohelicidae > Oreohelix > Oreohelix idahoensis. The sequence goes on from JAMPIV010012944.1 coordinate 308,903, forward strand.
AGTTATACCAACAGAATAAAAATAGAAGAATAGATGTACACAGACTGCAATCAAATGATATAAAGGAGGAATATAATGTCAAAATGAACAACTATTTCGATGCTTTAGGCAAAATTGACAACGATATCACCACCAAGACAATCGATACGAAATGGGAACAACTGAGAACAGCAATGACAGAAGCAGCAGTAGCGACCACCGGATACCTAGTACATAAAAAGAAAAAATGGATGAGAGAAGATACTTGGGATAAAATACAAGAAAGGAAAACAGCAAAACTTAAACTACTAGCGGCAAGTACACATAATGCAGTTGAATCTTGCAAACTAACTTATAACTTGTTAAATAAAGAAGTGAAGACAAAAACTCGAAGAGATAAAAGACATTTCATCAATGAACTGGCCGTAGAAGCTGAAAATGCTGCAAGAACTGGTAATAGTAGGTGCCTTTATCAGAAGTGATAACAAAACTCTTAAATGACATCTACAATAGTGGTCAAAGTCCTGATGATTTGCTAAAATCCATATTCATAGCTTTGCCAAAGAAACCTGGTGTCACGGATTGCCTCCCCTGCTTTGCAGTAGTGGTCCAACAGTGGCCAAAACTCAAGAGTATCTAAATGGGTCAACAAAGGTGTCTACCTTCGCACAAGATTACTCTTTACAGAGATGTAGATAGAAGGGTAATGACGCTTCTACTTTACGGGAGTTTCACAAGATATTTTCAGAAGTCAAGAACAATGTTGCATTGGGCTGAACAATTGTTAACTTATATCTGTCCGCCGCCTTTTGTGAAGGATTTAAGCAATGGTTTTTAGCCCGTTCAAGCCCCCAGCTGAGTTAATTCAGCGAATTTCCTCTTATAATGGTATAGCTCTGTTTAAAGGTATATATATATATATATATATATATATATATATATATATATATATATATATATATATATATATATATATATATATATATATATATATATATATATATGTGTGTGTGTGTGTGTGTGTGTATAATATTCTGGCTCATACGTTTGCTTTCACACATATAACAAACTGGAGCGACTATGATTGTTTAGTTTTAAAACAACATGTAACAATTTTAATAATGAATTAGTCTTTAACAGTTAAAGTAAAATGGAAAATTTTGGTGAAATTTTATATTGGAATCAAATTTTCTCCTCGCGGAGATTAAATAGAGGGTTTTATCAATGTCCGTTGCTTTCGCCTGTTAATAAGCACTTAGCTTGTTGTTAAGTTATTTTATATTGATAGAGGGGGAGTTAAATGTTTGAGATCCTCACTTGTGCATCTAGTATTTTGTAGACGCACATTTGCGCGAATCTAGGTTAATTGTATATTTAATTGTTTGCGTACAACCGTGCACCATTCTTAAACGGGTATGGCGCGGTTTGTCCCGGCGATTTGTTGCTATCCGGGCAACGTACTGGAGGCAGAACGAAATAACTAGCGTCGATTATAGACGTAAATGATTATGGTGTTCTTACCCAAGTCAAGGGAAGACACGAATATGTAGCCATTATGATCATCTGAAAGATGAATACACTCTTCTTGAGGAAGCTATACCATGAAGCTTATAATTTGAATATTTAGCCAGAAACGGCTCGGTTTAAGTATCTTGCCTCCGATACTTCGTCTCCTGTACCGCTATGGCAGATCTTCATCTTGACCAGATGTGTCAAGTTGCTAGTGTGTCCCTGTAACGCTAGGAGCTGATTGAAGCGTAAAGGAATATAAATAACTACGTAAAGAATTTTAACATGGTCACTTCGTCAGAACCATGTATATCACTAATCCGTTAACCTTGATGTGGTAACGGTTGGTGCAGTCAGTCAACGCCTTTGGTGAATCGTAATTAGGCTATGTACATTTTTCTACCATGACCATTGCTGATGAAGTATGTCTGTAAACTATGGATGTAAAGTTTTCATCATGAATAAAAATGTTAACACTAACTCTCCCAACGAGTACAGTGTTTATCCGTGCCAGTTGGTCATCCTGCATTGACCCTTTAAACAGTGTTACCGAGCTCAATTATCATCACTATACGCCAAAGCTAAACGGCCCACATCAAATTCGCGTTACAAAGAAATACGTCGACCACATGTTGTAAGCCCGACAGCCCTGACAACATCATTGTCAGAGACAGACCACTGAAGAAAACACATCGGTAACAGTTGGCGGCCATTATATGGGGAGAATATTTTTTAGTGAAGATGCTACTACAGATCCCTTGAACGTTCGTTTCAAGCTACGTCGACTATTGCGACAATAATTTACTATCCATGACACCGTTGTTTTTAAGATTGCTGTTTAATGGTTGACCCCACTGACCTCTGCGTGGTCAACCTGTAGATCTTGTCAAGCCTATTGTGAGGGTCAACGATGGATGGTATTACTGATAGTCTTTTGCTCACCATGCAGCGCCCGATAACGTTCGACAGAGTCGCGAGGACCGGGATTTTGTTCAGATAAGTGGCTGACTATTTTTGTGCATCTTGTCACTGCTGCATGTTTTAGTCGAGCCTTTCTTTTATATGTCCACATTTAATCTCTGTGTTCTATGTACTATGTGCCATGCGGGAAGGTTGGGAGGAGACCTACGTGGGATTCATCCCAGCTTCACACCAGGGCCCACGTTAGGTGTTCTCTAGGGACATTTGCAGATTTCCTGCAGTGGAAATTCCGGCTTATATTTGCCGAAGGATTTCGGTCTACTGTGCTTGGTTGTCTGTGACACCTTAGTGTTTAGGCGTGACGTGCTGTTTTTATTGTTGTTATTGTGATATTTTGTTTTCTCTGCGCCTTAGTTTATTGTTTGATTTTGCTTGTAACTGTCATTCTCCACCTTACTATCCTTGATTTATATACACATTTTCTGTTTGTACACTGTACTGTTGCTTGTCTCGTTTCTTTTTTCGCGGTTTCATTGCATGTTTTGCAATACTTTTACTTTATTTCCACTTTATTCCTTCTTTGATTCTGCAAACGCTTTCATTCGTACTTTGGTATCTCGTCTTCTTATCAGTTGTTCTCAGTATCTTCATCATATATTGCCTATCTTATATGCTCTATTAACTTTTTTTCTAATGCATGATTTATTGATTGATTATTAATTACACTGTAATATTAGCATTCCTGTAATTAAGCGGAATTTAATCACAGGTTCGGTGGACAAGAACCTGTCGCGCAATAATTAGGTGATACTTTTAATTTATTAAACAAATAATTGACTAAGTCAGTTGGCAACTCATAAACTTAGACAAGATGTCTACATTGGACTGTTTTATCAAGCAAGGTAAGGCGCCTGGAATGGACGCTGATGAGTTAAAGCGATTCGCAACCTCTAAATATGCGAAAGCCCAGGATGCAGAATACAAGAAACTTCAGATGGAATCTGAAAATCTTAAACATCAGAAGGACGCTGAAACACAGAAAATGCAAATGTAGCTACTGAAAACGAAAATCGTAGACTTCACGAAAAGAAATTATTATCTTTAGAACTTGAGAGGATTAAATTAATGAATGGTACTAATGCACACAATGCTCCTGAAACTCAAGCAACTACACACAAGAACCATTCTGGTTCTTACAAGATCAGGTTGCCTCCGTTTAAGTCTAATTCCGACGATATCGTATTCTATCTAAATAGATTCGAGGCCATATGTGAGTCTCAAAAGATAGATAAATCAGAATATTGTACACGACTTATGTATCTTCTCACAGGAGAAGCTTTAACAGCAGTTTGTACAGTGGATGGACCTTACAAAAATGACTACAATACTATCAGGGGTATTATACTAAAATATATCAACTTGACGAAGACGGTTATCGGCTCCGTTTTAAAAGCTTACTGCCAGAGAATGGAAAGGACTTATCTGATTTCATTGCTACTATACGTCTTACTTTTTCTCGCTGGGTTGAACTTTCAAGAATAGAGCACACATATGAAGCCCTTACGGACTTAATGCTCCGGGATAAAGTGATATCCGCAGTCAACCCATTATTTCTCTCCTTCCTGCATGAGCGAAGGCCTGCTAACCTGACCGTTACAGAGGAAATAGGTCGTCAGTTCCTTACCGCACATCCAAACATGGTTGTTAGCAACTCTAACGTCAGGGAAGCATTACCATTGGCATCAGCTATGCCTTACAATAATAACTTGCGACATAGGTCACAAAGCACTGATCGTAATTTTGGTAGGGGAGATTACCGGAAATACAGATCTCACCAAGGGAATCAATTCCGTAGCAATTCTCCTGCTCCAAGGGACTGGGGACAATTCAATGGACCACAACATTTTAGTGAAAACAATTCAAGAAATGGTAGACGTGATAACCACGCTAATAATTGGCAACCTTACGGTAGTTCTTATAGAAGCCAACACAATTCGTGTAATGGACATGTTAATCAAAGGGAAAATAGGTCTCGTAACCATTCCCATTGGAGTTCTAATCTAAACAGAGGTCCCATTAGAGAAAATAGTTATGATCGATCTCGATATAGAGGTAGATTTCCAAATCATGATAGATCTCTTCGACGTGCTAACTCGGCTCCACGTGAGCCTCAGGTGATTTTAAATCAGGGTGACAATAATACTGTTCCTAATGCTGCTGCTTCTTGTTATTTTGATTTTGATCGTGCATCACAGTGCCCTGAGTGCACGACTCTATTTCGGCCTGAAGCAGTTACTACCTTGAGTTGCGGTAGGCATCACTGCTACCCTATCTCATTTGTTCAAGAAAGGGTCGCCTAACATGGTTCAGTGGTCACAGGATTGCCAGGCCACCTTAGGTAGGATTAATCCAGACTCTTCCAGCCTTATCTGCTCATGATGGAACAGGTTCTCTTACTCTACACAAGGGGTTTGTCAATAACATACCGGTTAAGGTACTTCAGGATTCTGGCTGCACTACGGTTGGGGTCAGGCAATCACTGGTTCACCCGTCTCGTGCTAAAGGTATTGTCGTAAAATGCGTGACGTTTGGTGGCACTTGAGACTTTTCCAACTGCCATCGTCCACGTTGCCACTCCATTTTTACGGGGTATATAAACGTATGCATGCTCCCGAATCCGATCGCCGCCCTTGTCGTCGGATTCTTTAAGTACAATGAAGGAGGAAGATCCCTCTGTATTGTCTGACACACACGCCAACTTTATTACCACGGCTTAATCTACATACAGTCACGTTGGCTGCAACTGCTCTTGTGCAATGACTGTTGGTTTCTTTGCCAAATGTATGGACTTAGTTCTTCGTGCATTTAAATATATTGTGGGTATATTTACCTTTCTTATTGGGCCGGTTAGCTAAGTATCTTCTTGGTTTACGACTTTTTGTCGTACTCCATGGTTTACTTTTCAAATTCGACGCGTGTCCAAATTCATTCATGTCTGTTTTTGCGTCTTTATGTTTCTTTCATTGACCAGTATCCAGGCTATGACATTAGTTCAACCTTTTAGAGATATGCTATTGTCGTCTGAGTTTCCTTTGTCATACCCGACGACTCAGATAGTCTGTCATCATTACACTCTTAGTGATTTTCCTTTTGACGTCGGTTTCATTTGTATGTTCATGACTTTTCTGTACGTTATTTCGCACATTCAGCTGTTTATTTCGTACTGTTTCTCGTGCCTGTATTTTATGCACCGCTTTGTTTTCATCACGAGTTACTTCTCACTGTTACCTTACGCGGACAATTATGTCGTCCCATATCGTTCATCGTTTCATCTCTATTTTGGATGCTATCACTGCTACCCTATCTCGTTTGTTCAAGAAATGGTCGCCTAACATGGTTCAGTGGTCACAGGATTGCCAGGCCACCTTAGATAGGATTAAGTTATTATTTTCCTCTGCTCCTATGTTGCGGTTACCTAACAACAATTTTCGTTTAATAATTCGCAGTGACGCCTCGTCGATGGGAATTGGAGCTTCTCTGATGCATGACTATTCAGGAACTCTTCACCCAGTGCTCTACGTCTCCCGGAAGTTAACTGCAGCTGAACAACGTTATTCTGTGATGGACCGTGAGCGTATGGCCATGGTCTGGTCTATACTCAAGTTACAACGTTTTTTACTTGGCGCCCACTTTGTCGTCGAGTCAGACCACTTAAGAGTAAGGACTTAAAAAACTCTAGATCGGCGCGGTATGCAATTGCCTTGCAGCCTTTTAATTTTAATGTCCAAGCCATCTGGTGTTCCGACAACGTGGTAGCTGATCTATTGTCCTGTTGTCCACAAGAATCTTCTGAGATGCCGGATCCCTTCACTCACTGACACTCGTACCACCATGCTACAACTTCAATTGGTACTACTGGATGTGTTTGATGTCACCAAGTACTACATTTCTTTTGATGAACTCGCTTATGAATTTAAATCTTCATATTCGACTCGGAGTGACTTTTATTTCCACATCATTAACTGACTAGATTTTTATGACAATATTCTGATTTTTCATTATGGTGCCTTTTCAGCTCATTTCTGACTTCTTTGCAGTGATTGACTCGTTAGCGCATCACTATAGGTGTATAAAACTATCCACCATGACACTTTTCCGCGGGTGATTGATTAATGACATTTTTGTTCGAATGGAACATTTTGACACTTTTTAATTATTTAGTTATCATATTTTTCTATGCGGTTATTTTCATTTTGAGTCATTCACATGACATGTTTCCATTGTTTAGGCTATTCCATTTAGCTGCACATTTGCTGTATACATTGCTAATGGCCTCATTTTCGTATGGTAGCACGTCATTAGTGCCTGATTTATATTTTGTGCGTGTAGCTCTTACTTAGCTCTTATTAGTTTGCTTAAGCTACCTAGGGTTTATTCTCAACATACTCCTTTCGACTGTGTTGCTTTCTTCTCGTGTTTTATTTTGGGAATTGATTTGAGTTTCATTTCGTTTTCCACACTTGCGTTTTATGCACGAACGATACACATCTAATTTTTTTTGTTCTTGTAACACTGTTGACATGTTTTATCATCTTGGTTGATTTCTTTTAATTTTTTCACCATATCTAATCGTTTTCCATTTCATGTCATTTCCTTTGTTCTTTTCCCTTATCATTTCATTTTTAGTACATAGTTGATCTATGTCTCTTTAACTTTCAACTTTTGTTTGAATTTGGTCTTTTATTCTCCTTCCACATTTATGTCCTTCTATTATTACTTTCTTTATAATTACACTTAAGATATTAATGATAGTTATCTATTGCTTGGTTTGTTGGAACTTGACTGACCTCACTGTTTTTATTCACACACAAAAATCTTTGATTTTTTTCCGCGGGGGTCGATGTAAACTGTTAAGTTAATTTATATTGATAGAGGGGGAGTTAAATGTTTGAAATCCTCACATGTGCGTCTAGTATTTTGTAGATGCACATTTAAGCGAATGTAGGTTAATTGTATATTTAATTATTTGCTTACGACCATGCACCATTCTTAAACGGGTATGGCGCGGTTTGTCGCGGCGATTTGCTGCTATCCGGGCAACGTACTGGTGGCAGAACGAAATAACTAGCGTCGAATATAGACGTAATTGATTATGGTGTTCTTACCCAAGTCAAGGGAAGACACGAATATGTAGCCATTATGATCATCTGAAAGATGAATACACTCTTCTTGAGGAAGCTATGCCAAGAAGCTTATAATTTGAATATTTAGCCAGAAACAGCTCGTTTTAAGTATCTTGCCTCCGATACTTCGTTTCCTGTACCGTTATGGCAGACCTTCAACTTGACCAGATGTGTCAAATTGCTAGTGTGTCCCTGTAACGCTAGGAGCTGATTGAAGCGTAAAGGAATATAAATAACTACGTAAAGAATTTTAACATTTTCACTTCGTCAGAACCATGTATATCACTAATCCGTTAACCTTGATGTGGTAACGGTTGGTGCAGTCAGTCAACGCCTGTGGTGAATCGTAATTATGCTATGTACATTTTTCTACCATGACCATTGCTGATGAAGAATGTCTGTAAACTATGGATGTAAAGCTTTTATCATGAATAAATATGTTAACACTAACTCTCCCAACGAGTACAATGTTTATCCGTGCCAGTTGGTCATCCTGCATTGACCCTTTAAACAGTATTACCGAGCTCAATTATCACCACCATAGCCAAAGCTAAACGGCCCACATCAAATTCGCGTTACAAAGAAATACGTCGGCCACATGTTGTAAGCCCGACATCCCTGACAACATCATTGTCAGAGACAGACCACTGAAGAAAACACATCGGTAACACTTGTCGACGTGAGTCCTGCCGCCGTTGTATCGTCACTTTTCTGGTGATGCGGCACTTCTTCGCCTAACTCGTCTTATGTAGGTGATCAGTGTTGATTCCCTGCTCTCACAACTAAGGGCGTAGAAACGTCAGTCTTGCCGCTTCGTGCTCGAACTGTCTTATAGCTTTGTTCCACAAACTATTGGACAAAATAAGAAACAAATGCCTCTGCTAAGTACATTTATTTGAAGCACTCTGATAGGCTCACTCTTCCGTTGTGCACCCACCAATGTTAATCTCTCAGAAGAATTAAATTCTTGAGCACATAACGAAGCTCAATGAATATGATTAAAATTCACTAATATTCTTCTGTGTATTAACTGGGAAATGTGTCTGGACAGCGTGAATAATGATTTGTGCCTGAATTAACATTAACAAGTTACATACATCTCACAAAATGATATGATACACTTGAGGCACATGTGATGTAATCATCACTCATCACTGCTCCAGTCGGAGTCTGTGGTGACCTCTGCTGTCGGGGTTTCCCTCACGACTAGCACGAAACAATCACCAGCACTTGCTGTAGTGGTTCATGAATATACTCTTTTCATATGTTGAGGTTGCCAGCCTAATTTATAACCACTAAGCAAGAAACATGTCAAATTTCACATTTGTAAAATAAATGTTCACAACTTACCCCACATTTTTGGGTTATACAATCTCCTTGCACTGCTTTGGATGGACGCAGCTCTGGCTTTTTGGGAGTTGCTAGTTTAAAGTAGCGAAGCTGTCTGTTCTGTGTCTCTGAGTTCGCTAGATTATATTTCCCACTTCTCAGTTCAATCACAGATTGTGTTTCCGCCGAATTTTCCAATGGAATTCATTTTTTATTACGGAATCTCAAATCAAACCAATCAAATCTCTCTAGCACTGGGTTGGGTGTTTTAATTCAAAATATCCCCCACATGTTTAAAAATATTACATTTAATATTCCACGCGTGACCTCTGTCTAATAATTCGTAATACTACCGATGGCATCTTCATAAAAACAAATCTGTGGCATCCCTCGATAATACCTTCCGCCCAGACGGGTTATCTGTAATCTTGATACAGACAGGGACCAGCGGAAGCGAATTACGTATTTATCACCTGTGTTTTCGTCTGTCACCAGACAAGGTTGCCGGCAGACAATGTGGCTTTCTTTAAGTCTATCGTGTACTCCCGTCTTGTGCAAACACAGGGATGGTCGCTATCCGCCTGGAGTCAAATGTTGGACCGTCACGTTCAAAGGGGTCAGCCGGCTTATGTGATAACATATAATCGGCTGGCCGGTCTAATTACCTGGCCCAACGTGAACGCTTCTGAGGAGTGGTACAGCACAAATGTAAGAGATAAAGATAGTCCCATAGCAGATACTTCCATAGGGAAGTGGAGTGTTAGAGACTTCCTCCTACTACATCCAGCGAAGAGAGAGTAAAATAATGAAACAACGGGCAAAAATTATGCCAAATAAAAGGACGATGAAAGAGAGAAAATAAAGAAATGAAGAGATACTGCCAGAGTGAATGAGAGTTATAAAAAAAGCACGACTGATTTCGTCACACCTGGAGCCTTGGAATGTGTGAAGAACATCGCACCATTAGTCGTATGAGTCATGTGACCAAAATATTATTACAAATTATAATGAGAAGAATGAGAAATAAAAATAAACCAGAAATCAGTGATGAACAGTGTGGATTTGTAGAAGGTAAAGGCACACACAGTGCCATATATTTTATAAGAACATTATTAGAAAGAGCCATAGAGGTGAAGACAGATTTATACTTGTGCTTTACAGATTACACTAAGGCATTTGACAAAGTGAAACATGAGGAAATTATCAAAATGTTAGAAAACATTAACATTGATAGTACAGACTTGAGGATAATAAAGAACATGTACGCAACAAACAGCAGCTGTAAGAATTAGCAGCCAAACCGGAACGTTTCAGCAAGTAAAATAGAGTGTCAGGCAGGGATGTGTGCTGTCACCGGATCTGTTCAATCTGTACAGTAAAAATTTAATGAGATCTCTAGAGGACATGCCAGGAATATCATACGGCAGACATAATATAAACAACTTGAGATACACAGATGATACAGTCTTAATAGCAAAAAGTGAAAAGGAGCTGCAGGAAATGGTTGATGCAATAGTGATAGAAAGTGAAAATAAAGGCCTCAGCCTTAATAGCAAAAAGACAGAAGTAAAGGTCGTCTCAAAGAAAATGGCTTCCCGAGAATGCGCTATCAAAGTAAATGGAACAACTTTAAAACAGGTCAATAAATTTAAATACCTGGGAACAACGGATGGAAGATGCATCTTCAGAAATGAAGAGCAAAATAGCTCAGGCAAAAGAAGCATTCTTTAAAATGAAGAATATTTTGTGCAACAATTCTTTGTCATTGGAAGTAAGAAAGAGAGTTCTTCAGTGTTATGTAGAACTAATCCTGACATATGGGAGTGAGTCATGGACAATTTGTAAACAAGCAGGGAAGGCATTCGAGACCACAGAGATGTGGTTTTACAGAAGAATGTTAAAAATACCATGGACAGCCAAAAAGAGTAATGAGGAGGTCCTGTAAGAGGCCAATGCGCAAAGGAAACTTATTTCACAAGTTAGGAAGAAGCAATCTCCTTTTGGGGGGGGGGGGGGGGGGGGATGTTATGAGAAGAGGAAAGCTAGAATATATCATAACAGCAGGTAAAATTGAAGGAAAATGAGATAGGGGAAGATAAAGCGAGCAAATACTGGACAGTTGGACATCGTGGCACGGAAAGGAGTCAGCAGCAGAATTGTTAAATTGTACTGAAGACAAGAAGTTGTGGAAAGACATGATTTCCTACGCCACCAGAAGTGGTACTTGACAAAGAAGTGGGGGAGAAGAGGGGGAATTCACATTTCTTGTCAAGAAAGAGTTAATAATTAAAATTGTTGATGTTGTTGTTGAAAACTTCACAAATATTTAAAATAACTTCGTTCAGAATCAGCAAATAAAGTTGCCAGTTAGATCCTCAGTCTTCCGAGAGTGCTGATATGTTTAATCATTTGTATTAATTCTTTCCCAGTGACCGTTTTGACGGCTATGCTTGCTAGTCTCTGATATTTTCATCAACCAAACACTGCCCTCAACCTTGCTTGGGGCAGACGAATCAAAAGCTGTTAACTTAACCTCTTTGGTGTGTAGTCTATTCAGGCTTTTTGAGTGACTTCCAGAACGTGTGTAGTTTTGTTTTTCGTTAAACCCCTTTACTCGTCGAGAAATGTGAGGTCTTTCTCGTGCACGGAATACCCGGTTTAGTCTCATGGGTTGTAATTTAGGTATAAAGTGTTCTTTAGTCTAGTCTAGATAATGTATTCTGGATTTTGTTTTTCCTCTGTTATTTCTTCCAGACTACAAAATCTTGACTGGGTTATTACAGTATTTCACGTTGACGTCAATGGTTACGGAGTACACTTGCCATACTTGTTGGTACCTCTCATTAAACTCACAGTTTTCGAAGGACTTGCAGATTAAAATCTGTTTGCGTTATTTTGATTTACTGCGTCTGTCTCAGTGCAGGTCATTGTAATTAAAAGCATTTTAAATGTGTGTGTGTGTGGGTGTGTGTGTGTGTGTGGGGGGGGGGGGGGGCTTTTAAAGTTTATTTATTTATTTTTTTTTTGCATTGTTATTGTTGAACAGAATCGATATCATTGCACTCCGGGCAAACTCATAGGTGCTCAGTCTCCCTCAGTATTGTGCAGTGAATTTGTGCATTGAATGTTATTTTGTAAAAATACCGTATTTGTTTATCCCAAATCATCTTTGTCAGATCATGTGGCTATTATAAGCCGACTCTTGTTTCGGCAGTAATAGTATACTCTTTACTGTGTTGTGTAGCTCCCTGGTAGGTCAGTTTGTAGCACAGTTTCCAGCAGTCATCAGTAACTGTGAGATTATAATTATCTTTTTCGTTGTTCGTGTTTCCTACATGTTAAAAGGTAGTGTGTAAACTTATTTTTCTCAGCTATTGCTGAGATGGTAAAACTCAGTAAGTAGGATTGGTCTATCATAAAATATTCTGTTCCTAGCTGTAACCCAGAAGCTTCTTATTGTAGGGAAATTTTAGCTCTCTGATTATCTGAAATGTTATTGTTACTGTTAATCAGAATCGACCTCACTGCACTCCGGGCAAACCCATTGGTGCTCGGTCTCCCTCAGCAAATGTTGAAGAGTATGAATGCTAATTGTACCTGTAGCACGCTGGTTGTACATACGACGGATGCATCCTCTCTCACGTCCACTCCTGCTTGTCCCACGTTTGATGCAAAACTCCAACAGCCGCAGTCTTGTTGATTCATCCATTGCAGTGTCATTATCCAGCAGGCGATCATAAATAGCCCTTAGTATCTCTCCCTTATCCATGTCCAGTGTCCCCACTATGGGTGCTCTCTAGGCCAGTCTGTCAGCGCTCTCATTGCCACGTACCCCTGCATGACCAGGACAGTAGATCCACACCAGTTCTTCAAGACTTGGGGATTCTATTGATGTTTTCCATTTCTGCCGCAGCCATCCGTTCTGAACTTTCCGAAGCATGGCTTGAGAGACTGACAATATAACTGCCCTGGTTGATAAAGTTTCAGATAGCCATCTCAGTGCTGCAGTAACTGCCTCTACGTCCATTCTCATTCCGGAGGTTGTTGTCATGTAGGCTGCACTCTGTTCAGCGACGACCCTGCCCTTTATTCTCGCAGAAAAGCTCCATCCTGATTTCTCACCACGCACTACAGACCCATCAGTGTACACAATGGCGTCATCATCCCCAACATAATCACTTATCAGCTGATTAATCTTCCGCTCTTCTTTTCCATTGCCCCAAGATCTGTACTCTCTGCCAAGGCTAATGATGATCTGCTGATAGTTTATCCAGTTCTCTTACTCCACTCTTCCCCTTTGTATACATTTTAAACGCTGGTCACCAGACCAATCGTAGCCTTTGCCTGTGCCATCCATGACATCCCCTTCTGTGACAAAACGGTGCGGACCCTATTGTAGTGGTGTTGATGGTATTGTATGATGGTGATATTACTAAATGTAATTGGCTACGTAAAGTGTCTAGGGTTATGATATGTAGTGTGGTATAATAGGTTATAGATATACCCACAGATATTTAACAAGACTAATAATATTAATAAATGTTAAAATACACTGAACTAACTCACGTGTGTAAAATTTTTTGATAGAATTACATTTATTTTGTTCTGGATCAATTTTTTTAGGTTGACCAGAACTTAAAAGGATTTAGAGATTATGAAAGAAATGCATGGAATATTATATCATAAATGCAATAGTGTACATATATATGTACTATACTAGTTAGTTTTATTAAAATGTTCTAGTAGTCATCTACTTGGGAGGATAGTTAATGTTTGTGCTGTTGGGGTGGCCTCATCACACCTGTCTATATTGACTACACAGTGTCCAGAAAATGGTGGGAATTTTTATGGGGGTATTAGTAACTACACAGCGTTGGTGAATGTCCAGCAGACCAGAGGCTCACTCATCTTGTAGTTGTAGCTCTGGTGCTGAAATCAGGTGGTCCCACCTCTCCGTGCTGGCGGGCAATAATGGTGGTCTCTGTCACAAGTACTGCACAGATACACTCGAGTAAAGTCACCAACTGAATAGACACTGCTTTGTTGACAACAGAAACTCACAGCTCTGCAATCAAAGTATGGGCCATGTGTCAAAATCTATTCTCTACCCACGTCTGGACACAACACTGACACAACAACCACATCATACAGACAGGTCAGATCTCTCTGACCAAACAGCACATTTACCATGGTGGTTTTACATCAGATAGATCCTCCCAGACCATAGATTCTGAAAAATATTTATTAGTTTTCTGCCCTAAAAGAGGATAGGTAATATGTTTCATTATTCTCAACACTTGATCTGTCTTGCATAATCCTTGTTGGAGTTTATGTACATTGTTGGTCCCTAGACCCTGACTTGGGCGGGGGGTCTAGAGCAAATCCCTACTTGTTTGTAAGGCTAGATTTCGATATGGCAGTATCAAATCACTCAAACATGAAACAATATTCAAAATATATAAGGAAATAATTTCAATCTTACCAGATTATGAATAAATAACACAGAATTGCTAGCAAAACTCAGCTGAGCTGCTGGCTATAGTATGGCGTCCCTAAACTTCTTACACTTTCTTTCATATGGAAATCACCACACTTTAAAATCTGTGTCTATCACTGAACAACTATTGAGAAATGACCCCAAATCCGCGTCTAAGCGCCGACAATATGCTTGTCTGTGGCCAATCACTGCCTAGGTTTATTTGAATTTCAAATTTCCTACACTAAAGTCATTTCAGTCATGCTTCAGTCAAGTATGGATGTTTATCTGTTAGTCTGTCCGTCTCTACTTGTGTTTCTACAAAATGTACTTGATTTTTGAACCAACCTTTCTCTCCCCTCCAAAATTTTGTCGTTAAAAGTTATTTTTAGACACAGCCACCACAATATCCCCTCTCCTCCATACCAAGTAGATTTGAACACCTGCGTCTCGAGGTCGTGTTTTTTTGTGCAAAATAGCGACACTTTTAGATTCAATACAGTCTGTCGATGATGTAAACTACACTGTCTTTTGTCATTATCTTCAATATTATCTATCCGTCTGTAAAATTAAGAACATATTAGTTCACTGCTCAGAATAGGCCATCCGGCCAACTAATTTTTATATTCCTAACATTAATATTAAGAAAAAAGTACTTTTTAATTTTTGTAATATTCCTAACATCTGCGTTTAGCCGCAGAATTCAAATCAAGGGCTTGGTATCGCAAAAGCGTCCAATAAATGACTGTGGCGTAACATATCTATGGTCCCTTCTGTCGAGTTGCTTACTTTTTATGTCAACTTGGGAAACGTGACTTTTCTCCGTTTCCCCCCCAATTGCGTCTCCTTAGCCTTTCTAGTCTCACGCAATCTTTCCAGTCATATTTTTCCTTTTTTGATCCTCCGTTCCCCTCCTGTCTAGCAAGTCAATTTTTATGGAGGGTGATGACCCGCGGTCTAGGCGATCATGTACATCAGCAGCCTACGCATTATGTTTTTTATCCTTATATGTTATCCTTGGAAGTATTTTACCGTTGTATCTCTGTCAATTTCACTACACCTATCGATCGTTGTTTCTTTCCGGCAGTATCGGTACATTTGTGGTACTGATTTTTAATATGTGCTCTCAAGTATCGCACTTTTCTTTCTTTCTTTTTCTGCTTGTGTGGTAAATATTTTGTAGGTACAAACATTTGTTAACACTCCTCTCTGTGATGTCACCCGTTTGTTACCCGGTCATCCTGGCTTGCAGTGAGCAACTGAGATAAGATAGTCGCCGGCGTGTTTAGATTGAACCGATGATAAGACGACTCGGTTGGTAACCCAGATGGGCAGACACGGAGTTTTGCGTACTCATACAACAGATAACGAGATTACTGTCTGTGTGACACATGTGAACAGACAAGTGTGACATAATCGCTTCCGGGCCGACTTGTTATGACAACATTACTTTCTAATAAAGTAATGAGTATTACAGCTTACACGTGTTGTCATGTTAGTTCCCCGATATGTCTGTAAGTTTGTACACAGGGCATCGGACATCATATTACCATATATGGGAGACGTGACCTTTGCAAAATTTTTTCATGTCGGAAATATTTTGAAGGTACCACACCAGACCTGTTTGAATATGATTGGAGCGTTTATTTAACTCCATAACAAACGAAGGCGTGGGAAGATAGGAATATAGTCTGACCATTTTCGCAGTTTCATTTCACTGTGAATTTCACGCTCGCCAAGACAACTTCAGACCACGCCAGAGTGAAGACTAGATTCATAATTCCTTTTGTTAACCGGACCTTGTATTGGAGAACCAAATAAGACTTACACAGCACAGGAAATAACTATATTTTAATAAGGAACACCGGGACAAGGAAACTGAAGAAACACACGAAGTCAGAGAGGGAATCTGTTGTCAAATTAAAGACCACTCAGACGCGTGTAAGAGACCGACTCGTCTCTTTTATTCATCTGAGCAACAAGTCTGTAGCCAAGATTGGCCTATTGGTTTTACCAGCAAAAAGGACCATTTCTGGGACAAGAAGGGACGAGTGGTTACGCTTTAAGACGGAAGACCAGTTTTGAAGACTATCCTAGACTTTCCTGGTAAACAAGCTTCACCCTATGAACCTTGACCAGAGACGAGTAAACGCAGTGTACAGAAAACCAACTCATCAGGAGGATCAGAATCGTCACTGGCATCTAAGTTAATCCATATGCTGCCACTTGAACCTCTTATCAAAAACCATCACCCGAGTGATGATAACATTTCTTGATTCATAACTATTCAAATTATTTCCAACTGTTGAAACCTAAAGTGATTATTAAATTTTGTTATTTGTAATGTTTCAAATTTAACTTCGATTTAATCCTTTTAAAGTTACTGCATGTTTGTCTCAGTCAAATTACTACACACACTTTAAACAGAGCTATACTAAAATAATAGAATTCAACTGATTAACTCATGGGTGAGGACTTAACGATATAGAATAAACCATTGCTTAAATTCTTCACAAAAGTTATCGGCAGATTACAGAATTAACGTGCTCAGCAACAGCCAGCATTGTTTTCGCTTATCTGAATATCTTGTGAAGACTCCCATGCTATAGAAGCTTTACTACTCTTCTATCCACATTTCTGCCTAGAGTAATCTTGTGTAAAGATAGACTTCATTGAAGCCTATAATAGTTACTCTTGAGTTTTGGCCACTGTTGGACCACTACTGCAAAGCAGGGGAGGCAATACCATCACACCCTCTTGATTCTTGCTCCTTTGATGTCAGCTACATTCTCATGTAGGGGGTGTCTTGTAGGGGGTAATTTGTGTCATCTCTCAGTTAAAATAGGTCTCCAAATAAATGCCTCTAAAACTAAAGTTATGAACTTTTCTAACGAGACCTTTGATATCATCTTGAACGGGGAAAAACTACAGAAAGTTGAAAGTTTCAATTATTTAAGCAGGAAAATGACTCAGGATGGTGACACAACAAGAGAAATCCATACTAGAATTGCTTTGGCAGCTAGCGCCTTCAATAGATTATCTAACATTTGGAAATTACGATCATTGAATTTACATACCAAGCTTCGTCTGTTTAATTCAAATGTTATCTCAGTGTTAACATACGGCTGTGAGAGTTGGAAAATAACAAAATCATTGGAGAACAAGCTGAATACATTCGAGAACAAATGTCTTAGAAAACTCATGAATATCAGTTGGAAAGAATTCAAGACTAATCGACAAATAAGAGAAGACTCTAGGCAGAAATATGTCTCCAACTATATAAGGAAAAGACGATGGTCATATATCGGTCATGTCCTACGAATGCAAAACAAAATGCGAACCGAAAGACATAACACCGGAAGTCCACCACTATTGACCTGTCATCTTAGACTCATTTTTTGGTGATGCATGGATGGCAGGGAGGATAGTGTGATTCGCTTGCATAGCTAGGCGGGGTTGTCGCACGGAAGGTCCAATGTTCAAATCCTGGGTAAGCCACTCATGTCTGTTGTTTTTCTGTTGTCTAGTGTTCTACTTCTTTATTTCTTACGAGTGCCTGAAAACATACCTTTATGTTTGTTTCAGATTAATTTACCGTTTACAGGCCTCGGGTTTCCCTTCCTTATATGTTATAAATGTTTATACAATACCAAAACCTACCCTCTGTCCTGTACTTACTGTTCTTCTTCTTCTTCCTCGTTCGCCCTGAAAAGAACGGTGGTTGCGTTGTGTCTGTTTACGCCTAAGCAGTGATATCTGCACCTTTCGGTCGACACATCCGACTTCAGCACGGCATTTTTTAGGGACCGGGTTTGCCTTCCCATTGCGATCCGCACTCGCTCAGCCAGACTGCACTGCTGCGGACTGTTTCCAGGACCACCACGTGGAGGTGGAGTGCGGTCTTGACCAGCTTTGGATCACTGGTCCTGATGCAAGCAGTACAGTTATGGGTCGCTGACTGCATTCACTGTTGCTGCATCTTGGGGTCCCACTTACTGTTCTAAGTCTACTATTATGTACTGGACACAGTATTAAGGTCTCTTTGTCTTGTGTGGACTGGCCTATGCTGTCTGATAGAGAAACAACAGAAGTGATTGCGTCATTAATAGGCCGTACTGCCCATGGTGGACTTCCGGAGTTATGTCTTTCGGTTCGCACTATTGACCTGTCATCTTAGCATCATTTTTTGGTGATGCGTGGATGGCAGGGAGGATAGTGTGATTCGCTTGCATAGCTAGGCGGGGTTGTCGCACGGAAGGTCCAGTGTTCAAATCCTGGGTAAACCACTCATATCTGTTGTTTTTCTGTTGTCTAGTGTTCTACTTATTTATTTCTTATGAGTGCCTGAAAACATACCTTTATGTTTGTTTCATATTAATTTACCGTTTACAGGCCTCGGGTTTCCCTTCTTTATATGTTATAAATGTTTATACAATACCAAAACCTACCCTCTGTCCTGTACTTACTGTTCTAAGTCTACTATTATGTACTGGACACAGTATTAAGGTCCTTTTGTCTTGTGTGGACTGGCCTATGCTGTCTGATAGAGAAACAACAGAAGTGATTGCGTCATTAATAGGCCGTACTGCCCATGGTGGACTTCCGGTGTTATGTCTTTCGGTTCGCACTATTGACCTGTCATCTTAGCATCATTTTTGGTGATGCGTGGATGGCAGGGAGGATAGTGTGATTCGCTTGCATAGCTAGGCGGGGTTGTCGCACGGAAGGTCCAGTGTTCAAATCCTGGGTAAGCCACTCATGTCTGTTGTTTTTCTGTTGTCTAGTGTTCTACTTATTTATTTCTTACGAGTGCCTGAAAACATACCTTTATGTTTGTTTCATATTAATTTACCGTTTACAGGCCTGTAGTGGATTTTGATGGTATTGTATGGTTGATGTTACCTAGTGTGATGTATGAGGTCAGCTGTGAAGGCTCCTGAGATAAATGTAGATGTGAATTACAGAAGGCCCTTCTTACTACCACTAACGACCTCACATATATCTTTTTTGCTAATGAATGTGGCTACGTTAAATGTCTAGGGTACTGATATGTAATGTGTTGTGGTAGATTATACACACACACACACACACACCGATATTTAATAAGTCTAATAATATTAATAAACTTTATAACACACTGAACTTAACTCAGGCTGTTTTAGTTTTAAAATGTTAAATCTTTTGATAAGTTTATTTGTTCTGAACCAAATGTTTAGTTGGTCAGAACATAAGAAATATTATGGAGTTATAAATGGAATGCATAATCATATGACATAATAAAATGGAAAATGTGTACTTAATTATTTCAAATGACTGGTTAATAATAATAATTATATTAAGATAGTCCCAGGAGAACTTATTACTAGATATGCTGTTGGGGTGGTGTCATCACTCCCAGTCTATGACTACCAGACATTGTCCATTGATTTAGGGGATGAGTATATAGTTTAATTTCCCCAATGGTAAGTCTTTATTTATATGGTGAATTAGTTGGTGGGTTAGTTGGTAAAATCAGTTGGTGAAAGTCCAGCAGGCCAGATATCACTTATCTCGCCTGCGTCGATCTAGTACAGGAATCTGGTGGCCCCTCCTCTCCGTGCTGGGGGCAATATACGGCTGCTCTGACACAATGGTAGACTGCGCTGGTCCACACTTGTATATATTACTACAGCATTTGACACCGCTTTGGTGCCAAACAGAAACTCACAATTCAGAATTCAGAATTGAGAACACAGTTAAATTTGCCAGCAAAACTCAGCTGAGCTGCTGGCTGTATGATGGCGTCCCACTATATATTTGTATTCTTCGGGAATCAACACCACTTATTAATTTAAACTGCGTCTCTGAACAGACTTATGTCAAAATGGCAAAATTTCACATCTCTGTCCCGCTACTATAAAATACGTTGACCAATCGCCGACTTCCCCCCTAACTTTCAAATCTACAACCAAAAGTCACCTCAGTCAAATCTCAGTCAAGTATAAATTACGGTCTGTTGGTCCGTCTGTCTCTACTTGTTTTTTCATAAAAAACACGCTTGGTTCTACATGCATTTCCTACACGAATCTGCCTCCTAAGTTATTTTTAGCTACAATTCTCCACCATTTCCCCTCTCTTTAATTACAGCTCGATTTTAGCACTTGAGTCTCAAGGCCGCAATTTTGAAATTTTAGTGACATTTTTTAACAGTGCAGTCGCTCGTCTGATATGAACAACACAGTCTTTTGTCAATATCTTCATTATTATCTATCCGTCTGTATAATTTAAAGTATATTATTTCTCTGCTCAAGACGGGCTATCAATCTAGCTAGGTTTTATATTCCTAACATTATTATTAAGAAAAAGTTACTTTTTCAAGGTTAGTTGGTTTTTTGAAATATGTTCGAGAACCTTCTCCACGGCGTTTTGCTGCTGAATTCAAATAACAATCAAGTATCGTAAAAGTCCAAGAAATGACTGTTTCTGACACGAGCTAAAGTCGTTTTCTTGTCCATTTCCTTACTTATGTCAACTAGGGACGTGAATTTTTTTTTCTCTTTTATTACCAATTGCGCCTTTTAGCCTTGCGATCTTCAAACACGTGTTCAGTCATATTTTTCCTTTTGGTGTCCTCCGTTCTCTCCCGTCTACAAAGGGTAAACGTTTCGTCTGCACTTCTAACTCGTTAGTTTTAAATGGCGGTGGGAAAGGCTGGCATGGGCGAGTATGTCTCCTAGTATCTGACGCATTATTTTTAACCCTACATTTTATCGTTAAATTTGGAGATATTTTAACGTTGTATCATGGTAAATTTTATCACAAGGCCTCGGGTTTCCCTTCCTTATATGTTATAAATGTTTATACAATACCAAAACCTTCTGTCACCAGTTGATTTTTCTAAACAAAGCTTATGTTACTGGGCGTTTCTGTTGATTCCCTAAAAGCTGCCCCAGGTTTCCAAAATACTCATTTTGCGAGCTCCCCAAGTTGTTACGAGCTCTGTATTATGAATGTGTCGTGTGTAGATGGTAAACAACACTAGGGATATGAATAACACGACGCCACTTGTACAGCTCCATGACATTTAATAGAACATTCACATAAGTCCTGAACATCAATAATGTCGTTACGCATGCATTACATCACACTCAGGCTGACACTGCCTGTAGGAAATAACTTATAACAATACTTCTACGGACTGGCTGACCGTCCACACACTAACAGTACACACAACACGTTTCTATGTGCGGCATTCAACACTAGCACGAATTCATTCACCATCCAGGTGTAAATCTCTTATCCCAAGGGATTATGATTGGCGGCATGCAACATCGCCATATAAATTCTACTCCCATATAGCTACAAGGCGAACAATACTCAACGCCTTACTCCACCGTAGCTCCAAAGGCGGGACCAACTCGTCGCCTTAATATGTTCTCCACGAACATTAACCAAAGTTCCTCCAAAACACTTAGGCGGGAAGACATCGCCTATACAACAATATGTCAGACATAATCACTATTTTCATAATCACTATATAATATCTTATCTGTCACATAATACGAGCTCACAGCTCAATCACAAAACACAGCCTCAAGCGCACAGCTCGGCTATCAAACCCAGACTCCCCTCTAGTCACATCCGGGTACTCTCTTAGCCACCCAGACTAGTTCACCAAACACGTTTTCTCCATGTGCACGCTCCAAGTCACAACATACTGATATGAAGTCAGACCCAAACTCAATCGCTGAGGGAAACTTAAATATTAATAACCTCAGTGACCCTTACTTCGACTCACTCCATCATCCACTTCAGAAATATGACTTAACAGCTTACATCGACCCCCGGGGGATATGGGGGGGGGGGGGGGGAGAAATGATATCATCATTTTTTTTTTTTTGAAAATTATATCGGATAAAAATGTGAGGTCGGCGAAATTCCAACATCTACAACAGAGAATTATACTCTGTTAAGCCAAATTTCTGTGACTGGACTATTTACACCAAACTACAATGGGTGAGACACTCTAACCCATACCACAATTCTCTATAATGCTTCCTACTCACATGAAACAAATGCTTATAATAATAATAATGTCCTACCCTTTCACCAAAATGAAACAAATGATATAGTTGTATGCAATTACATAAGTCTTGAAAAAATCTTGCACAACTATCAATTATTTATCCTCATCAAAATACATGACAGACGAAAATCATCGACAATTTCTTATGACATCTGTTACAAAAATGTTCTACATCTTATTGTGAAAAATGTTGCCTGATACACTGCATCATTATGTCATATAATAATCACCAAAAAAACGCATAACAACCATACATGCCACACTTAAAGGTTTACCCATAATCTGTACGGGGTGTTTGCGTTTTCAGATGTGTACGGGCCGTACACGGGTCTGTACGGGTTTTTTCGCCTAATTATTAAATATACATATAAATCTTGTGCCACTACACAATTTGCGTCATGAGATTCGGCGAGATTTTAAGCCAAGTGGATAAAAAAAAAAAATAACCAATGAAAATCAAGCTGCCTATTTTTCAATTGCCGCGGGATGTGCGTGGCGTGTTCATTCACAATTTTTCGCTAAAGCTAGCGCGAGGTTACTGATTATTTGAACGATTACGCAGCACTGAAATCTTTTTTGAGTCGAGCCTATTGTTTAGGATTAATTTCCAGTTTAGTATTGGTAAGTAATTCATTTTTAAAAAAATATTACAATAACATTGTTTAGATGAAGTTAGATTTAACTGTCAGATAACTTAGGCCTATGCTTTCTTTTCCCCTAAGGTTTAGCATAATTTATTATTTACGGCTGGTAAAAAAAAAAAAGGCTGATACCACTACATATTATTTGATTTCACTAAAACTTGTAGAAAGTGCGTAAGAAATGTAAATTTGAAAAATAATACAATAGCCTACAAATTATGGGTAGCCTAATATCGTAATGACGGTCGCCGAATGCTCCGCATGTATTTTCGTACCATTTAGAGTTATAATTAGGGTTACAGCTAGGGTTAACCCTAAATCTAAATGGTACGAAAATACACGCGGAGCATTCGGCGAACGTCATTCCGATATTACCAAATTATGAAACTGAAAAGAAAAAAAAAAAACCACAATAGCGTGGAAAATTTACATCTTAACTCGATCAGAGAAAAGTTTATTTGGAGTTAGCCTACTTCTCTTCTTAGTTTTAATTTCGTTTCTTTAAAAAACAATGTTATTTTGCCTTTGGTGGTCATCATTACGGTCATTCAATGATTTATAATTATTAAATAATTAATTAGCCTACTATCAATGTTTGATTGACACTAAAATTTGTATGGGAAGGTCTATTTAAAACTACCAGTTGGGCTTTAACGGCTATTCCAATTTTTGAAGTTCGGTAGAAAATATACAGGCTAATATTACGCCAGCGCTAGTTTATATTTTCATTACCAGCTTTAGCAAAAAATTTATTAGATTTTAAATTTAAGATTCCTAACCCATAATGCTTATTACTGGTCTCTTTAGGCCTGTACTTTTATAAGGCACTATAGAAAACACAGCAACTGTTCTTCATTTCAACCATAAATTGTATTAATTTTTTTCCAAGATTCTATTTCATTATATAATATTAAAATTACAAATAATTATATTTTTCAAATTGATTATTAATATTTGTATTTACTATGCAAAATAAATTCTAACTCTTGTTGTTTAGGTTTTAAAGCAAGTGAAGACATGCTTAAAAAGGCAAAGGCCGCATGTCACTATGATGGTGCAGAACCATCTAATTGAATATACTTTTACATGAATAAACTCTTTTGTTACGTTTTTTCAGTCTTTGTACAGGTTTTGCGGGTCTTTGTACAGGTTTTGCGGGTCTTTGTACAGGTTTTTTTAATTTTTTGTACAGGTTTTTCATCTCTGAGGTGTGGCATGTATGAACAACCCAAGCTGTCATATTTGTAATGTACGTCCTATAACATTTAACGCAATCCATTATTCATTGAATAATCCACAATTTTTAACAAGATTTCAGTGAATGGTGTAATTTACTCACTATTCAACACCAAAGCTTTTACTTCTTCCTAATCCATTCTTAAAAGATCTAATTTCCTTCACTACGATCAGTTTAATTCACCCAGATAAATCTAATAATTCTTCTCATATTCCTTAAGTTCTCCCATCCAAAATTTTGCTTGGTCAAAATTGTACCTGTGAAGTTCTAGCAGATACTGGTAACTCTTGCTCCACTACTTCCTAAATTTCTACCATTATGCTCATCTCTAGCATGAGTATTCCCGCTTCTTGATTCTATTTGGAAAACAAAGTTGATAGCCACATTCTTATAACTCATTGTAATCCTTTCAGACAATTTTCCCAATAGTCTCATACATTACAATTTCAACACATGCTATACCAATTGCTATCACTAAGAGCATTGATTTAATCAAATAGGTCATGCATTAAGCCATGACTGCATAAGTGTTGATATCTACAACTAATTACCATGAGACATTTTTTTTAAGCACACTGCTGATGCCCTACACTCAACAACTATAACAATGTGCAATGTACGTAGTCAAATATCATGAGTACAATAAATTAAACCGTCAACATTTCAAAATTTAAGAATGCAATATCATCTAAACTATATAAGTACATCAGCAAAAAAAAAATATTTCTCTCTGGCATCTGGTACTCTGTAAAGATCATCAAGGTATGAGATAACTTCTTACAACCATTTATTCTGTAGACCCTCTCAGCAACTTGATGTCCGATCACCATGTCAAGATACTGTCAGTGGTGCCAAAATGAGATTTCAGTAGTGCCAATACAAGGTCGATCTATGCTAGTGGATACATAAATTCTGTAAATAAAATAATGATCCAGATTAGGAAAGCAAATTTGGCCAATTTCCAAAATGCATTATTTCCTTTCATGCAACATTATACTTAACTGTCCATACCACTCAAACATTCTCTTCTGTGGTAAACATATATAATTAATGGACAGGGACATAAGCTCAGAGATAAATTTAACATAGCATGATCTTAAACCCACTTATTGTGTCTTGACTACCAGGGTAATAAATTTCCAATTCCCATAATCAGTCACCAATTGCACTGTCTTCCCATCAGCTCTCAACTATCTTACACATAACGTGTGACACACCATCTAACACATCTCTTGCCAGCACTCAAGCAATTTCACTATCACCACAAAGATCACAAAAGTATCTCCAGATAGCACAGTATCTTCAATAATGGGAAGAGATCATCTATGCTCCAGTTATCTGGTGGTAATGTTTTGATGGCATTAAACATCAACAACTTCAGTGGCTCTTTACTTCTTCCTGCACATTTGCCTTTAAAATTATAAGCCAGTAATAATTCTAATTGGGCTGTAATTCCAGCACCTTCTCCCTTGAGACCATCTATTACTGTCTTCCAAACCTCTTTATTAGCAGTTTCAGTAGCTTCCGTTACTGCTACTTTGGCTACAGATGCAGTATGCTCCATCTTACCTTTTTTGCATTGAATTTCTGCATCTTCTGGTACCTTCTCCAAATCAGACAGATCTGTATCAGATGTAGTCTCATGTCGCTCTTCCGTAGATTTAACTTGATCTTTCAATGCTTTGGCCTGTTGCTCTAATCTTTGTTTTCCAGCCTTAAATTGCTCTTCTAGTTCTTGAACTTTATCAAAGAAACTGTTGGTTAAAGCACCACCTTTCTCCTTCCACCGAGATGACAGAACCCTGCAATGTTCCTCTTTAACTTGAGTATTACCTTTATACTCAGCTACTATCCTGTTCCTATCCAACTTGAATTCATCATTTATTCTTTGATTACCATCTCTGTACTCCTGTATCAGTAACTGCTCACCAATCTTGAATTTTCCTTCTAATATTGTACACTTTTCCTCGAAGTTTCCCTCTTCCTGAATCAATTTGTCTATCTGTAACTGATCTTTGTCACACCAAAAACCCATTTTTGGCAAAACAACTTCTTGGGATGCATCATATGGTTCATCATGCATAGACCTAGACACTCCTTTGTTGTCGCATAGACTTTTGTAGAAATTTGTGCCTTCTCACTAACACCCCTTTGGATTCCTCCTATAGCACATAAGTTATCTTTACTCCTCACTTAATCATCACTGATCATAGTCTTCTTCAGTGGTACATCTACAGTCATGTTGGACAATTTCCCAACTGAGGCTGAAGTATCTTCACGATGGTTATTTGCTTGTACAGTAACACCTTTCTTCTCAATCTGAACAGAAACATTCCTTGTTTCAGTTTTCACCTTAGTCGATGCTGGTTCTGCTATATTAAATTTCCTCTGTAAATTCAGTTTTGGTCTCTTCTTAAATTTCTATATTCTGGCTGTA
Source organism: Oreohelix idahoensis (assembly GCA_024509875.1). NCBI lineage: Eukaryota > Metazoa > Mollusca > Gastropoda > Stylommatophora > Oreohelicidae > Oreohelix > Oreohelix idahoensis. The sequence goes on from JAMPIV010012944.1 coordinate 335,680, forward strand.
TTATAGTCTCGAAGGTATTCTTCACTTTTAAACAATAAACTTTTATACTATCTGTATTTCTTACTTCTATACGAGAGTTATACACCTCGTATGCATCACCATTTCTTATTGCCAATGCCAACTCTCGTAAAGCTATCCTTCTTCTTCTGTTCTCACATGTTCTACTGCACTCTTGCATCGGATCATCCCATGATGAAAACGAATCATCCATGGAACCTGCAGAATTGCCCATGTCCAAATTCCTTTGAGCAATAGCTAATGAAATTAAAAGTGGGTAACACTATTTAATGAAAAAAATACCACTTAAGAATCTTGATACACCAGCAAAGCAAGAAATACTAATGAAGTAATGAATCCTTAAATAACTAATAATGCTTACCAAAAGCACTCACTCTCAATACTCACACACACACCAAGTCATGCATAAAATAAACAAAATCTAATTGAAATTCAGGAAGACAAGATGAAGTATGATGATGATAAAATACACTACAATTACAAGAAAGACAAACAATAACCCACAGGCGGGGAATAACAGATGATAGCTAAAGAGAAGTAGATATAAGTGTATAACACGCCGCCTGCAAACAAAACAACCACAATTGAACTGTAAAATAAACTTATTTACAAGATAGAAGAAAAGACACTAGAAAACCACATATAAACATCACATGAGAGAAAAATAATTTACATGACAATGAATATACAAACAAGACTTGAACAGCTAACACCAATAAATGTTCAAATAATTCCACGGGGCACTAGACACCGAGTCTCTCCAAGACCGGACCTCCCATACACTGGAACTAATTTCACAAGACCTATAGACAGATCAATACACGTTCCTTCCGGGAAAGAAAAATGTATTAATCTCACACAAAAATATAGCCAGAAATAAACGCAACGAATACAAACACTGCAACAATGAATGACCACTAGAAAAGTTTTGAGTGGTATATAAACAGAAAAGTATATGTTGCAAGAACAAAAAACTTATCTTTGAAGTAAAGTCTTGAATGACAGATCGAATCAAGGTGTTGAAAGTTCGCAGTAACAGTAGTACTGGGCAACAGCACTCCAGCTCACTGACACAAATTCTGAATAAAAAGAAACAGAAAACTATTAACATCTAATCAGAACTATAATATAAACACTAATGGATGTAGACCTACTACAATAATACCAATACTACACATCTAACACTAATATACTCGTAAAATATATCTACAGTACTAACCATTAAATTTGAAGTAAATACAATGCTTGTAATCTAGGTCTAACTTAATTAAATGAAGACAAGTAGGCTAACTATATTACTTAAACAAGAAAAGAAAAAAAAAATTTCTATCCTAATGTACTACAAAATACATGAATAAAGCTGAAAAGAGAAAACCAAGTATTAGATTCAAAATATCAAAGAACAATTTCAATACACTCAGCACAGCACAGAAAACAAAAACTAATAACAACAGATCCGCAGGAAAGAAGTAAACAAACGAAAACAAACTGCGCAGACCAGATGAAAACACACCTCACAAAGAAATTTACACAGACGATAACAACAGACAACTAAAAGCACAAGCAATCCATACTAAATTATAAAAATAATACGTATCTTATAGTCTTGAAGCTGCTTGAAGATCTTATACTGCGTTGTCAGATCCGTAGAAATGATGTCTAGTGGTCTGGATGATGATGTAACAGCCACAAGTTTACAGCACCAAGACAATCAAACGTAGAAGATTACACAATACAAACTGGAAGCCAGCACAGTACTTGAGATCCCTCGTCCGTGATGTCATAAACCAGTTCTAGGCCTAGCAGACTGTAGTTTCCTCACCAGTGAGCAACTGAATGCAGTAGTCAGTAGTAACACGCTTGACCCACTTACAGGACGAAAGGTCAGCATACACGATCACACATGTCAACACAGAATGCGCCCTCTGCTTGATCCGATGTGACTGAAAATTTACAGCCAAACTGTAACTATTCTCCGATAATACTCGGTTACTTTGCAATCTGTTTCTCTCTCTCCGAAATATTTTAGTACAGAAAGGAAGTCGCACGAGAGGTCATGAACTCTTACACCGTGCCAGGTCAGCAGTCTTAACGGTGTAATTGATGTAAAATATCCTTCTAGCCAATTCTGTAATTACTTGAAAATAAACTTGAAATAACTGCTACCGTGCTCTTTTAAACTTGGTTTGAATACAAAGCTTGACATGCAGTTCTCAGAAAGGCCAGTCCTCAGCCGTTTTGTCAATCATCTTTATAATCTGACGTTCATTATTTTGCGTGAATTATTCTGTGATTTCTAAATTGCAGCACCGTATCAGACAAACGATGGTGTGAAGTGGGGGTTGGTTGATTTTCTACCGTAGTCCTGGGTTCAGAAATACCGGTTACCTCTCCTATTCGTACCCCAACCTACTAGCTCACCACTTCTGTTACCAGTTGATTTTTCTAAACGAAGCTTATGTTACTGGGCGTTTCTGTTGATTCCATAAAAGCTGCCCCAGGTTTCCAAAATACTCATTTTGCGAGCTCCCCAAGTTGTCACGAGCTCTGTATTATGAATGTGTCGTGTGTAGATGGTAAACAACACTAGGGATATGAATAACACGACGCCACTTGTACAGCTCCATGACATTTAATAGAACATTCACATAAGTCCTGAACATCAATAATGTCGTTACACATGCATTACATCACACTCAGGCTGACACTGCCTGTAGGAAATAACTTATAACAAGACTTCTACGGACTGGCTGACCGTCCACACACTAACAGTACACACAACACGTTTCTATGTGCGGTATTCAACCCTAGCACGAATTCATTCACCATCCAGGTGTAAATCACTTATCCCAAGGGATTATGATTGGCGGCATGCAACATCGCCATATAAATTCTACTCCCATATAGCTACAAGGCGAACAATACTCAACGCCTTACTCCACCGTAGCCCCAAAGGCGGGACCAACTCGTCGCCTTAATATGTTCTCCACGAACATTAACCAAAGTTCCTCCAAAACACTTAGGCGGGAAGACATCGCCTATACAACAATATGTCAGACATAATCACTATTTTCATGATCACTATATAATATCTTATCTGTCACATAATACGAGATCACAGCTCAATCACAAAACACAGCCTCAAGCGCACAGCTCGGCTATCAAACCCAGACTTCCCTCTAGTCACATCTGGGTACTCTCTTAGCCACCCAGACTACTTCACCAAACACGTTTTCTCCATGCGCACGCTCCAAGTCACAACATACTGACATGAAGTCAGACCCAAACGCAATCGCTGAGTGAAACTTAAATATTAATAACCTCAGTGACCCTTACTTCGACTCACTCCATCATCCACCTCAGAAATATGACATAACACCTACCCTCTGTCCTGTACTTACTGTTCTAAGTCTACTATTATGTACTGGACACAGTATTAAGGTCTCTTTGTCTTGTGTGGACTGGCCTATGCTGTCTGATAGAGAAACAACAGAAGTGATTGCGTCATTAATAGGCCGTACTGCCCATGGTGGACTTCCGGTGTTATGTCTTTCGGTTTGCACTATTGACCTGTCATCTTAGCATCATTTTTTGGTGATGCGTGGATGGCAGGGAGGATAGTGTGATTCGCTTGCATAGCTAGGCGGGGAGCATTATCTCATTGTCACAATGGGGTTGTCACGCATACAGCCCAAAGCTAATCGCCTCCCTTCATTTTGAATGCGTTCCAGTCGTTTACATTGTGACACTGACATCGTGAGTATTCCTAGCCCGTACTCGATTACTAAAATCACGAGCTGATGATACAGGAGAAACAATAGTCTCTGTTCCAAGCTCACAGCAGCTATTGCTTTTGAGGCTGCCAGTTCTCGCGTGCACTTCTGTATGATTAGTTCGACATGATACTTGAATGATACGATAGCCCAAGATCAAACGTTATTCCCAGATACTTCAGCCTGTCTTGCCTCTCAATATTCTGCCCATTGAAAGTGATGTCTGGAAAGTCTGCTTTCACTATGGAGTTGTTCAAAGGGCACCACATCACACAGGCCTTGTTGGGATTGCCCCTTGATCCGCTTTCCTCACACCATTTAGAAACCGTCTTTAGTGTTGTCGCAGAGTGAAGATAATTTGCCTATTTGAAATTTTCTGTCCATCCTGTATATTGCTTTATTTTCTGTCTACCCTAAGTTTCTGAAAAAAAACCTGTTTCTCACGCACCTTAACTCAGGTGAAGATTCGGTCAACCAGCGTTCAGGTCTGTTAGGATTTTCCAGACTTGTCTGTCTAGAAATTTATGGCCTGTCTTCTTCCTCATTGTTAATACTTTGAGCTCGGAAACCACAGCACGTACAAGTGACATTCAATATGCAAACTAATTTGCAGCGATACTTTTGGCTATCGTGAGAACTTTAAAAAAATGTAGCGGGTAAATCGAAAATAATTCTTTCTTTCTTTCTTTAAGAAACTAGTTTTTAGACTTCACTTGGTGTTAAGCATACTGTAAGAGAAAGACGCATTTCTTAGTCTTGTAAAGTAAAACTGTGCATAGGGAGACTTGAGTTAAACACACAAAGTGCCCTCTAGTTTAACTTAACAGACTAAAATTCCGGAGCGGATTTACGCAGTGCAAATCTTGTCTCGTATTGCTGAAAAGAGGTTACCTTTGGCCAGTGGCCATATAGTCCTCGTCCACCAGTCACAATAATTCCCTTCAATTATTTCAATTATTTCAATTACTTCAATTATTTCAAGTATTTCAAACATTCTCAACACCAAACCTCACCCTACCATACTCCACCCATTTTAACCCTCCATCCCACCTTTGGAAGCAAATTCGTTATCTGTAGATATTGCATCAACTGTGGATACGTTACACCAATCTTGGATTTATAAAATCGTGTTCAGATTCTGTGCCCTTTGTGGATACCTTATTCGAACAGTGAAGTCGTTACACCAATCTTGGATTTATAAAATCGTGTTCAGATTCTGTGCCCTTTGTGGATACCTTATTCGAACAGTGAAGTTAATTTCAAGCATTGGATTACGTTATATTTTTCCAAGAGAACCCCAGGATATAAATTGTTTCCAACATTCACACCAAAGGAACAAAGGAACAAGCATTCATAGTCACACAAACAGTATTTCACATATTTTCCAGCAAAAGCCTATCAGGCCTGCCGGGAACTTTACTAACACAATTCATTCATAATCCTTGTTTTCACTATTTGTGTAATAATTTTTTTCTTCTTTAAAAATCATCAAATTGTTGTGAGTTTGTTTTCTCGTGATAATCTTTATTATTATGTGCTGTAAAAATCCTTATTGATTTATTTACATTTCTAAATTGAAATAAATTGAGTTAACCTCGATAGGATTGTTCGTTCAGTTCAGACTACCAAATCATCAATCTAACTTTACTTCTTTACCCTACTATTTGTGAGTGACACAGTGTGTGCAAAAGAGTAATATTGTCGCCAGAGAAAACAAGAAGAGCTGTGTGTGTGGTTTTCTTAGTGAAGAACTCACTGACTCAGTCTGTGCCTTCTGCCTATCTCTCTTGCGCACCACTATCACACGTCCGTGTGCACTATTGTCCATCACGCCTATACAGCTGTCAAGCTTTACCTACTATTAATTATATTTTCATGCGATAATTATTGGGAATCTCGTCCTTGGATTTGAATTTCTGGATTCTTATTTCACAGTGACTACAGGGAATCTTGTCTTTAAATTGTTCTGCAGAAACTGTAAGGAATCTTGAACTATTAGTCTATACTGTGGACTATAATTTTATAACGCCCTAGACAACGACACTTCTGGTAGTATCTGAACAGAACAATTATAATTTTAAAGTAACAGAACGTTGCTGTCACTAATTTAATTCAGGGTTATTTAATTACGTTAAATAGTTAACTAAGTAATTAAGTGGTACATTTAACAGGCAGTAGAGTGTCTATGTGTGTGAGATATTGAAGGGAATTGTTTATACTTGAGTATTACTCAAGTGATGAGACCTTAATTCAGCAGAAATAAGGAATTGTCAAAAAAAAATGCAATTATACTAAACTTCCATTAATGAGTTACATTACTTCATAGAATTAATAGTACTCCCTGGGGCTTAGTAAATTGATTATCAGTTAGTTGTATTGGTTTGTTGAATTACAATACGTCATAGAAATATTAGTAATACCCAGAAACTAGTGTAACATACTGAGAGAGGGTAACAACCTGCACAGAAATATAGAAAATGACTGACTTACTAAAACTAAGGATGGGTCTTTTAAAATACACTAAAGAGGTTGGAATGAGTGAAGAAGAAGGTAATGCATTCATAGAAGCCGAAATAGAAAAACAAATAGAAGAAAACGAAAGGATACGAGCTCATGAGTTCCGGCTCAAAGAACTAGAGGTTCAAAATCGTCCCGCTTCTCCCACTAACGCTTCATCACCTGACAACGCCTCTGCTGGTCTAGCACTCAACTCACTTGCAATGACTTTCCCAATGGAAAAATTTTGCGAGCGAAATGAACAAATTGATGTGTTCTTGGATAGATATGAGCGAACTGCTTCATCGTATGGCCTGCCCAAAAGCATGTGGAATCTTAAACTTTCTCAAGGATTAAGAGGGACGGCTTACGATGTTTTTACAAAATTAACCCCAGCAGAACAGAACGATTATGACGCTCTCAAGCAAGCACTGTTACGGCGTTTTCAGCTTACAGCCGACAATTACCGAAAGCGTTTTCGCAGATCTCACAAAGAAGGAGGAGAAACATTTGGCCAATTTGCTGCTAGGATTTAATCATATCTCGAAAAGTGGCGCGATTTGGGAAAATTTCCTAAGACTTACGAAGGATTACATGAACTCTTCCTGGTAGAGCAAATCAAGGAAACAATGTCACCAGAGATGAGAAAGTTCCTAGTGGAGCACGGGGCAGACCGACTCGAACCAATCCTTACGTTAGCAGAAAGGTTTCAAAATGCTATAGCAGAGACTCAAACCTTCAAACGGAAACCGGCTGAACTTCAACCTAAACCAATCACCCAGCCCACCCAAAATCAGCGATCACAGGTAAACGCTCCAACGCAGGATACACGCAGAGACCGGTCAACTAACTCAAACACGAAAAATGCACAGGAAAACCCCCCTTACTTCATGAGGAGGGAGAGGAAATATTGTCATCATTGTAAGCAGACCTCGCACAATACAAAAGAATGTAGAAATCGGCCCAGCCCGCACTTGGCGGCGTGTTTACAAGGAGACGCACCAGAACAGCGTCAAGACAGAATAAAAGGTGGTAAACCAGAACGGAATTCTGTAACGGATCAGATTATCGCAAACGGGAAATTTGTGCGCTGTCTTTATGACACAGGATTACAGTTTGACTGTATAATCGCTTCACATTTGGTCACACCTGAGCAGATAACCTCGGAGACAGTAGATCTGTGTGGAGCCGTGAAAGGAGACACTCCTATGACATTGAAAATAGCAAACGTTTATATTGATTCAAAATTTGTTAAAGGATGGATTCGAGCTGCCATTATGGAGAATCCAATTTATGACGTAATTCTTGGATGTCGCTATGTGTTCTTGGGGGAACCAAGAAAACCTCTGATAGCTGCAGCAGTAACTACAAGAGGTCAGGCGAGGACAGAACTGGAACCAGGACCAGTGATAAATCTGCTACCACGGGAATTGAAGGATGCTCTACACAAGGATCAAACACTGGGACCACGTTTTAAGAAACTGCCACTTGCCAGTAACCCGTTGAAAAAGGGAAACTTTTATTCAAAATCGGGATTACTATACCGTAGGTCGGGCAACACTGGACAAGAACATAGCCAGTTGGTTGTTCCAACTACTTATAGGTCACAAATTTTAGAGATGGGACACGCTCTTCCTTTTAGCGGCCACATGGGACAAAATGCTACCATGCAAAGAATAGCAGCACACTATTACTGGCCTGGGATGAACGGGGACATCATCCGATTTGTGAAATCCTGTGCGCAGTGCCAAAGGGTGGCACCAAGACACTGGACACCCCCTGCTCCATTGGGGGAAATGCCTATTGTCGGTACTCCATTCGAAAGAGTAGCTGTAGATATAGTAGGCCCACTCTTAAGAACAAAGTGGAGAAATTGCTGTAATTTGACTCTAGTCGACACCTGTACTATGTGGTCAGAAGCAGTGGCGCTCCATTCTTCTGATTCTGTGCATGTCGCAGAAGCGCTCGTGAGTATTTTCACAAGGCTCGGATTTCCACAGCAAATACTCACTGATAATGGATCGCAGTTTAGAGGACATCTGATGGAAGAAGTCTTTAAGATCTTCCGTACTCAGCATATTCACACCTCACCCTATAATCCACAAGCAAACGGACAGGTAGAGAGATGTAACGGGACCCTCATCACCATGCTGCGAAAATTAGCCCAAGAAAGACCCGAAAACTGGGACTTATTTTTGCCGGCTGCCTTATTTGCCTATAGGGAAGTGCCGCATGCCTCCACTGGTCTACCTCCTGCAACATTATTATTTGGACGGCCAATAAAGGGACCCCTGGAAGCATTGCTTAGGTCTTTAACCGACCAGAAAGCAGAAGAATCTATTGTATCTGCATCAAAATATGTGCAAGAACTAAAGGAAAGGTTAAAGATAGGTTGGGAATTAGCCAACACTAACCTCCGAAAAGCTCGTTCCAAGCATGCAAAACGGTACAACAAGACTGCGAAGGAGAGAGTACTACAACCTGGAGAGAAAGTACTGCTGTTACTCCCAACAGGGAATAACAAACTTCAGATAGGATGGCAGGGACCATTTGAAGTACTCGAGAAAATCTCTCGAACAAACTACAAAATCTCCATACGAGGGAAGGAAAAGATTTATCATGTTAACTTACTTAAAAAGTACACGGAACGCCTCGCTGCTCCTCAAGCACATCTCCTGACCTTAGCGGTTGCAATGGAAGCGGATAATGACCCCCACGAATATGCTGAATACCCGCTAAAACAGGAAGAATCACACACGGATGTGAAGCTCTGTGAAACATTAACTGAATTGCAACAGCATGATGTCAAACAACTGTTAGCCAAATATTCAGAAGTGCTCACCGATAAACCGGGACTAACCAACCTCTTGGAGTTTGATATAAAAGTATTAGATCCTAAGCATGTCAGGACTAAGATTTATCCAGTCCCATACGCTAAAGCCAAAGCTTTACGAGAAGAGATTGACAAGCTACTGCAAGACAACATAATCTCTGAATCGACATCCCCATACAGTTCGAGTGTAGTACTTCTACAGAAACCCAACGGGGAAACTCGGTTATGCATCGATTATAGGTTACTCAACACTGTAACAGAGTTCCAACCAGAACCATTACCGAGCCCTAATGAACTCTTTACAAAGCTGAGCAGAGCAACCATTTTCTCTAAAATAGACCTTAGTAAAGGCTATTACCAAATTCCGGTAAAGGAAGAGATTAGACCATTGCTCGCCTTTAGTACCAGTGACGGACATTACACGTTCAATGTAATGCCTTTTGGATTACATAACGCACCTGGAGCTTTTACCCGGATGATGAGAAAACTATTACACCCTTTACAAAGCAACACCATTCATAATTTTATGAATGATATTCTCGTCGCAACGGCTACATTTGAAGAACATGAAGAAGCGTTAGCCCTGCTCCTCAGGCGGCTCAAGGAAACTGGTTTAACAGCACGCCCAAGCAAGTGTCTGATTGGATTCAGAGAACTTGAATTTTTAGGACATACGATCACTCATGGCTGCTTGTGGCCAGTAGAGAAAAACGTTGAAAAAATCCGAAATGCAAAGCGACCCATAACGAAAAAGGACACTAGGTCGTTTTTGTCACTCTGTGGTTATTATCAACGGTTCATTGAGAACTTTAATAGTTTGACTGCACCGTTGACTGACCTCACAAAGAAAGGTCAACATGAAAAGGTAACATGGACGGCTCAATGTGAGAGCGCATACACCACACTCAAAGAAAAGCTGACGACGAAGCCCATATTACGCCTCCCTGACCTCACAAAGACCTTTGTGCTAAGAGTAGATGCCAGTAATCTTGGAATAGGATCAACGTTGCCTCAAGCTGATGAAAACTACCCGGAAATGCTTTTTCCCGTGGCCTATGCTAGCCGAAAATTGAACGCTGCAGAACGCAACTATTCAACCATTGAAAAAGAATGCTTGGCTCTAGTGGCGGGAGTAAAAAGGCACCACGAATTTCTTTATGGAGTCTCATTCGTAGTGCAAACGGATCACGCACCTCTCACGTTTCTAGCAGCTTGTAAAAACCAAAATGCAAAAGTAATGCGATGGGCTATTTTGCTAAGTGTCTATTCCTTCAGGGTCGAGTACATCCCCGGTCCTGAAAATGTAGGAGCAGATTTTTTAAGCAGACATTTAGTAGAGGAACTCGCTAGTAAATCAGAAAATCATCTTTTAACGCCAGCAGATAAGAAACAATCTGAGGAAACCTCGGAAGAAGTACAGAAAAGGAACTAATGGACGACACCGGGAATGATACACACTAGCCAAATTATCATCTCTCTCTGATTTAGTTGGGCAACTAACTTAAGTTCGGGGTATCTGTCGCAGAGTGAAGATAATTTGCCTATTTGAAATTTTCTGTCCATCCTGTATATTGCTTTATTTTCTGTCTACCCTAAGTTTCTGAAGAAAAAAAAACTGTTTCTCACGCACCTTAACTCAGGTGAAGATTCGGTCAACCAGCGTTCAGGTCTGTTAGGATTTTCCAGACTTGTCTGTCTAGAAATTTATGGCCTGTCTTCTTCCTCATTGTTAATACTTTGAGCTCGGAAACCACAGCACGTACAAGTGACATTCAATATGCAAACTAATTTGCAGCGATACTTTTGGCTATCGTGAGAACTTTAAAAAAATGTAGCGGGTAAATTGAAAATAATTCTTTCTTTCTTTCTTTAAGAAACTAGTTTTTAGACTTCACTTGGTGTTAAGCATACTGTATGAGAAAGACGCATTTCTTAGTCTTGTAAAGTAAAACTGTGCATAGGGAGACGAGTTAAACACACAAAGTGCCCTCTAGTTTTACTTAACAGACTAAAATTCCGGAGTGGATTTACGCAGTGAAGTTAATTTCAAGCATTGGATTACGTTATATTTTTCCAAGAGAACCCCAGTTGTTTCCAACATTCACACCAAAGGAACAAAGGAACAAACATTCATTTTCACACAAACAGTATTTCAAATATTTTCCAGCAAAAGCCTATCAGGCCTGCCGGGAACTTTACTAACACAATTCATTCATAATCCTTGTTTTCACTATTTGTGTAATAATTTTTTTCTTCTTTAAAAATCATCAAATTGTTGTGAGTTTGTTTTCTCGTGATAATCTTTATTATTATGTGCTGTAAAAATCCTTATTGATTTATTTACATTTCTAAATTGGAATAAATTGAGTTAACCTCGATAGGATTGTTCGTTCAGTTCAGACTACCAAATCCTCAATCTAACTTTACTTCTTTACCCTACTATTTGTGAGTGACACAGTGTGTGCAAAAGAGTAATATTGTCGCCAGAGAAAACAAGAAGAGCTGTGTGTGTGGTTTTCTTAGTGAAGAACTCACTGACTCAGTCTGTGCCTTCTGCCTATCTCTCTTGCGCACCACTATCACACGTCCGTGTGCACTATTGTCCATCACGCCTATACAGCTGTCAAGCTTTACCTACTATTAATTATATTTTCATGCGACAAGTGTCTCTTATATGCCTTGGACCATGTCCTGTCTGTCTGAGCCAGTTCTGTACATGAGTATGTCATCTGCGAAAGTTAATGTTCGTCCCTGTCCTGTTGGTTGAAGGGTTGCTACTTTTGCTGTGTAGATGTTAAACAGCACTGGTAATAGTGGAGAACCCAGGGGTAGTCCCGGGCAAATTCCGCATTGGTTCTGATGTCCAAGTTCGCAAGCGAAATGCGACTGATCTCTCCATTAAGGCAGCTGCTATCCACCTTCTTGTCCAAGGGTTTACACCACATACGTTATCCGTTTGCTCCACATATTGATTGAATAATGCTCTTCCCTTCTCTTCGTCCTTCTTCAGGCTTAGTCCTGTACATCTTTTGATATTAGGGATGGGTTGACTTGTACTTTTTCTATTCATTCTTTGGTGTAAGAAATAGAATTTCTGTAGGTTTTTTTCCGTGCTTACTTGTGTCACGAAGTCCTCCCACACTTTATCTTTGGCCTCCCTTGCCAAGCTCTTGAATCTATTAAGTTCTTTGCTTTTTCCTCCTACATCTCTTCAACCTCTCCCTCATTCATCATTCTTCTGTTTCGTGATTTACGCCATGCCTTTGTTGCTCTTTCCTTTTCGATCCATGCTTCCTCCACTGTCTTATTCCACCAGGGACGTTGGATGAAAGGTGTTCTCGCGGTCGTTTGTTTGGCATTTTGACGTAATGTGTGTAAAGGGTTGTTACAGTCGAGTGGGTCTGTAGGATACTTGAAGGTCGGTTTAGGTTTCCTGTGTCTATTGGTCCTACCTTTTGCAATGAGTATGACGCAAGGTAGGTGATCACTTTCCTGTGCACCTAATACATCCCAACGTGCCATGGTGGTGGCAGCACTAGAGATGAATGCCAGATCTACGGCACTATTTGTATCCCCAGGTTTAGTTGCCGGTCTAATTGGGCGTCCATCATTCATGATGACAAGGTTCATGTTAAGTAATGACTGACTCAGAGCTATACCATGCCTATTTTCCGTGATGTTCCCCCACTCCTTGGATCTAGCATTGAAATCGCCAGCAATTAAACACCTTATGTTAGAATCTTCAGACAATTCCGCCAGAAAATTCCAATCACTCTCTGCTGTAAGATGGTCGACATGAGATATAAATTGTAGACTCGCCACTCCTGACCGTCTATATTCACATCAATCCCCTGCAATTCCGCATCTTCGCTAGTTTGGGAACTTGTATCTAACCACGTATGAGCTTATGTTTTACATATATAGCTTGCCCTCGTATAGCAGGCCCAAATGGATTGGAGTAACATCTCTAGCCTGGGCAATTGATAACCCTATTGGCTTTTAAATTTGTCTTCTGGATCATGAGAAGATCTAAATTGTAGATGTTTGTTTGTATAATGGCTGCACGTTGATTGGCACTTCGACAATTCCAGTATCCTATATGCACATATTTCATCAAGATGCGATCTGCTTTCGTTCTGAACCTTCTCTTTCCTGTCTTTCTTTTTCTCTCCCTCCTCTTCTCTCCCCTAGCTTTCCTTCTGCATTTGTATTTCCTCATTTCATTTGCTGCAGGTATCGACGACAGAGCACGATCTCCGTAGCTCCCGCGATGACTCTGAATAGTTAAAATTCTCATGGTTGTTGCTGTCATTTTCGACGGAGTCATATGTCAAGTTATTTGTCGTATGATTAATGTCGGTGAATAATTGTGTCTTTACCTTGCGGTGTCAGGTTGATTAGGGGTTGTTTTCCCGGTTCGTTCATCCTTTGGGGTTTGACCTGTATGAAGATAGGGTCAAAGGTAAACAGTTCGGGCGTGTGCCCATGCGCAGGTTTTTTAAGCGCCAAGTTGAAACTTCCGTCAGGCCGGGATGTAAGCTGGCTTCTGAGGGACGAATGTCCATTGTGTTTTTCGGGGAAAATCTTCGAAGTGATTGCGTTGGCAGGTCTCCCCAGTGAATCTCTGTGCGTCGGAATGACGACAGAGTTCCTTATTATGTTCTGAGGATTCGGTTCCAGGTAATACCGACTTTTTCCATTATTACGCTTTCGGTGGCAGAACATGTTAGAAGATTACCTAGTCTGTGAACTACAGCTCACCGGTCCTACATTTCAGAACTTATATTTTTGTGCTCAAGGTAGCCATCCAAGACTATTAGTCTTTATATTATCCAGAAGTCCAGTGACGAAGTTGTATTGTGGGAACCGCAGATTGGCGGTATTTATGTCTACATAAGCATCACTGCAGGGTTGATGTTAATAACACATAAGGAAGGGAAACCCGAGGCCTGTAAACAGTAAATTAATATTAGACAAACATAAAGGTATGTTTTCAGGCACTCGTAAGAAATAAAGAAGTAGAACACTTGGACAACAGAAAAACAACAGACGTGAGTGGCTTACCCAGGGTTCGAACCCCGTACCTTCCGTACGACAACTCCGCCTAGCTATACAAGCGAATCACACTGACCCCACGGCTTTATTTCTTACGAGTGCATGAAAACATACCTTTATGTTTGTCTAATATTAATTAAGGGTTGATGTTAACCTGCTTAGAAGGAGTACACAGATGACGCCATAACGAGGCCTGTGTTAAGGCTAATATATTACAGCCTGATAATGTGTAATTGGCGGGGAAGCCAAGTTGTACCAGTATGTCAAAGTTATGAAGGTATCTGACGCGTTTAGTCAGGATACCAAAGCGGCATTATGAACTGTCATTATTGAAGAACATTGCCATTGACCATGCCCGAATATTCAAATGTTTACCAACCTTTTTGAATGCCTGATGTATACCTAACGATTTCCGGTCAGCATGACCTTGTTTACACTGACTGTTCCTGTTGATGCTACTGTGTGTGTTACCGTCAATAAATGTTTTGAAATGTGCCTGCAGTGTCCAAGCATCTTTGACTACTGCATGTGAGTGTATGGGTTGCATGACACAACATATACGAGCCTAAACACATTCGCGCCTTCATTTGCACCCACACTCAGCTCATCATTACAAGTACTACACATTTAACAACATGTATGCTGTCTTATGCGAATGATCACCTCTACAAGAGAGAAAAAGACAGTTACAATGGTGTATTTGCAATAAATGGTGGAAATATTCGGTCACCCTGGTAGAGCCACCATACCAGAGAAGAGGCAAGGGATGTCCTTACGGAGTCCATCTACCTGGTGCCACCCCGCTCGCCCTCCAGACAGCCAATGTTCATGACAGCTTACCCAGCAGCCATTCAATCTCTCGGCACATTGGTCCCCTTAGACTTGGGGTAAATTCACTGATGACTCAGTTATCATTTGACCCATGATTTTGGAGTGGATTGATGGGTGTCAGAGCGTATACCACTCATCGGTGAATTCTGCACACCACATCTTTAGGGATCCACTGATTCCACGATCCTCTGCCAGTTCAGTTCAGATCCCGAAAGGGGCCGTTATCAGTGGCGCACAACGAGGATGTATGGCAGAAGTCTTGCATGAAATGCTGTTCAAAACAGCACGGGCAGACTTATGAAACTGCACCCTTTTCGCTTTGTGGCTAGCTGGCGCCCCTGGTGATAACCGCGAGGTTATCCCCACCTCTGTCACCGTGGACTTCCTCTCATGCCTGTGAGTTGAACCCACTGCTGAAATGTTTGTGTTGGAGATTTCAGCAGCTGATCGCATGTCAATTTTTCGGAAATTCTTTTTAATTCTCAATCCAATCCAAATTGTGTTTTATAATTGTTATTATGATTTTGATCTCCGTTTTGTTAAAACACATGTTTATTTGGCTTGATGTCTTCTTTATTTTTACATACTTTTCTTTAACTTGCAACGTATGTCACTCTCTTGTCACCTTCAAATCTTGCAATCGGTTTTTCAATCGCTTCCAGATGAGCAATAGCTATGAAACTTGGCATAGTTGTGTATTCCCCATGACAATACAATAATCAGTCGTAAAAATAATAAAATTAATATTAATTTTTGTTTGTGTTGTATCATCAGTGAAATGGGCGATAACTGCAAATAATCTAGGTGTATTCCTTCCAACAAGAGTGTCTCTCTTGAGAGAAATATTGAAACTTCTCCCCCCCCCCCCTTTTTTTCCACACACACACTATCGCACGCGTGTGCACAGACATACACACAACTGACTAAATTTTTAAAAATGTAATTTACAACGCTTATCAACATTTAAAAAATATATATATTAACTTTCCATGTAATATACTGAATAATGAAATCCACCTCCTGTGCTCTGGACTCGTTTATCGCAAACTGATAATGTCATTAGCGGATCGATTACATTTGACTTAAATTTAAAAACAACAAAAAATAACACTAAAAAGAAGAAAATATAACATATTTTAAAAAATATTTTAAACACATGCTTTTAATGCACTAAAAAGCCACAAATAATTTTTCAAGGTGTTTATAGCTTACAGTCAAAAAATATAACATCAAATTGGCAAAAAGCCTGTGGTGCTGATTCTACATGAAATTAACTTCTGCTTTATGCTTCATTACACACTTATGGATAAAATATATGATAAGCGCTTAAGCGCCCCACGCTTTTTGTCAGTTTGGTGTTACATTTTTTACTGCAAGCTATAAACTCCTTGAAAAATTACTTGTGGCTTTTTAGTGCATTAAAAGTCTGTGTTTAAAATATTTTTTTTTAAATATTTTTTATTCTTGCTTCTTTTTGTGCAGTCTCATTTCCTACTAATCCCACACGTTATGGTTTGCATGCTAGTATTACTACGTAGCGTCTATATACATAACTAATATTTTCTCTGCTATGTCCAGTCGTTAAATTCATGTACATTTCTAAGACCTTGCATTGCTGAGTAAGTCTGTTAATATTGTTAGTTTTGTTATTGTTTGTGTGTGAAGGTATTGTGTGTGATCACTTCTAGTGCGTATGCTAATGCCACCTTTTCTGCTGTGAAGATAGATGTGTTTTCCGTTATACTATCTTTTTTTCTTTACTTTCTATTATATGCCTATTCCAAGCTGTTCATATTCTGTTTTAGATCCAACAGTGTATACTGTTAGGCTAAGCTTAGCTGTTTGTTCTAAATATTTCTTGGCTTTGTTTTTATCCAAGTTTTAAATCCTTTTTAGTGGGAGCCGCGCTAGCGTAGTGGTTACAACACCGCTCTGGCGACCGGGTGATTCAGGATCAAACCCGGGCGACGGCATTTGAGGATTTTTCGTCGACCGGGATCTGGACTGGATTAACTCGAGACCTGGCGAGAACATTTGAAGGAGTGTCGTCGACCAGGGATTTGGCGGCTCCTGAGCCGACCCAGCTCTAATGGGTACCTCCGAAATCGGAGAGTATCTGCCTGAATGGCGAGGGACACCTGTCTCTGTACAAGATAAAAAGGGATACTCACGTAAAAAGTTGTAAAGTCTGAATACGAAAAAACAAGAAAAATTCTGTATTTACTTCTATAATGACTCGATAGTCAATTAAAGAAAATCACTGCATTAGTTTTTCAACTTGATCATTAAGATGGTGCGATAAATGTTAGAAGTAAGTTCCCAAATGGTCCTTCTGTGGGTCAGATTCTGGAAGTGGCGGAATACTGAGTTTCAGTGATTGACTTAATTGCTGATTCTGCAGACGTAGTTCATGTCATCATCATAAGGTGCCATCTTTACATCGAAGGTCGGCTGCAATGGATCTTCAACGTCTTCATGTAGTTCATTTGCGCCTGATCAAATCTTTTAACACATGTAAATGTTCTTGTTGTTTGTCTACTCGTTCTTGAAAATGTTTCTTCTTTTTGTCTACTCGTTCTTCAAAATATTTCAGCTTTTTGTCTACTCGTTCTTCAGAATGTTTCTGCTGTTTGTCTACTCGTTCATCAAAATGTTTCTGCTGTTTGTCTACTCGTTCATCAAAATGTTTTTGCTGTTTGTCTACTCGTTCTTCAAAATGTTTCTGCTGTTTGTCTACTCGCTCATCAAAATGTTATTGCTGTTTGTCTACTCGTTCATCAAAATGTTATTGTGTTTGTCTACTCGTTCATCAAAATGTTATTGCTGTTTGTCTACTCGTTCATCAAAATGTTTCTGCTGTTTGTCTACTCGTTCGTCAAAATGTTTCTGCTGTTTGTCTACAAGGTCATCAACATTTTTCTGCTGTTTGTCTACTCGCTCATCAAAATGTTTCTGCTCTTTGTCTACTCGGTCATCAAAATGTTTCTGCTGTTTGTCTACTCGGTCATCAAAATGTTTCTGCTGTTTGTCTACTCGGTCATCAAAATGTTTCTGCTGTTTGTCTACTCGCTCATCAAAATGTTTCTGCTGTTTGTCTACTCGTTCTTTAAAATGTTTCTGCTGTTTGTCAGTTTGTACTAGACTCAACTTGATGATCTGAGTCATTGAAAGCTTCTATGATGACCTCATGGTAGCAGATTATATAACTTCGTATAAAGATAGTCCCATAGCAGAAAATGCCGTAGGGGAGTGAAATGTTAGAGACTTCATCAGACTAGGCCCAGCTTTTTCATTAGAAGGCGTGACCATTCCCTTCCTTGCTGCCTTTTTCTTCCCTAACTCACGAGACGAGTCAGGTACCTATTTGCAGCAGGGTAGACTAGATCATGACGCTAGAAGATCTCGATCCCGGAACTCAATAACTGTGCCGCGAGTGGAGAGCGCTCTAACCACTTAGCCGATAATAAAGAAGTCCAGTTGGTAATCTACTTTGTTGTAAGATGTGGTAGTATTGGCTAACTGGTTTAGCCGCAAGGGAGCAGAGGCACGCTCTTCGCGTGACATAACACAGCTGCCTTTTTAACTTGAATAATCTACTTCTCAACAATTTACTAGACTGTTTTTTTCAATACGTTTACCATTGATTGGTTGCTTCTAGTCAAATGTATATGCTTGAAGAACTAACATATGATAAGCTATTAGAATACAGTATATACATTCAAATTACACATAACCAGTACTAAACTGTTATAAAGTCTTTTGTTACAATATCTTCTTCTTCCTCGTTCGCCCCGAAAAGGACGGTGGTTGCGTTGTGTCTGTTTACGCCTAAGCAGTGATATCTGCACCTTTCGGTCGACACATCCGACTTCAGCACGGCATTTTTTAGGGACCGGGTTTGCCTTCCCATTGCGATCCGCACTCGCTCAGCCAGACTGCACTGCTGCAGACTGTTTCCAGGACCACCACGTGGAGGTGGAGTGCGGTCTTGACCAGCTCTGGTTCGCTGGTCCTGATGCAAGCAGTACAGCTATGGGTCGCTGACTGCATTCACTATTGCTGCATCTTGGGGTCCCTGTTACAATATAATTTCACAACGTTTTAATAAAAGTCTGCTAAAATCAAGGGTCCCCGCACGGATATATCACGACATCCCTGGGGGATCATTAGGTGTGTCACCACATACCAGTGTATTGAGAGAGATTAAGAGGTGTGTCTCCACATACCAGTGTATTGAGAGAGATTGAGAGGTGTGTCTCCACATACCAGTGTATTGAAAGAGATTAAGAGGTGCGTCTCCACATACCAGTGTATTGAGAGAGATAGAGAGGTATGTCTCCACATACCAGTGTATTGAGAGAGATCGACAAGTGTGTCTCCACATACCAGTATATTGAGAGAGATCGAGAGGTGTGTCTCCACATACGAGTATATTGAGAGAAATCGAGACGTGTGTCTCCACATATCACTGTATTGAGAAATCATGCATATTTCGTAAAAATGTGTCTCCATACAAAGACTGTCGTTAATAGTATACTAATTTTTTTTAAATTACATATGTCAAGATTCATAATAAAGTTAGTGACTGCCCTGATGAGACCTTTTAGGTACAACCCTCGAGCACCCTGGGGTCGGGAGACCATTGTTTAAGAAATACAGTAGTGTACTAGAATATGTACTTACTGTATTAACGATCCTTGTCTTGTATAGAAGCACATTATTTTCTTCATTCCTCTACGTTCCGTATGTGACAATGTTACCGTTAGGATTCTGTGTTCAGTATCTTAGCGTGTCGAGGGTGATGTTGTAGCAAGTCTTTTAGTATATCGTGCTGATAACGTGATAAATGTGCTGGGGTGAACAGATGAATTAAACAGTTCATAAATTATTGAAGGAAGCTGCGGTGGATGGGTCCACAGATAACGACATTTAATGTTGAATAATAAAGTTGAATTCATGGCATCATCATTGGTTACATACATGTAAAATATATCATCTCCACAGTCTCGTCTCATCAATTCATGTCTAGCCGCTGTACTAGGGGTGCCTATGAAAGGTTATCACCCAAGTAATGTGGACTAGATAAATGAAGATGCTAAAATCTTATGTAGAATACTTCTCTACAAAGCACGGAACCTTTCCACAAGTCCGGAATCTTCTTACAACAAGTGGCGGCCTCCGAAGTTAATTAAATGCCACGAAAAGTACTTTATTCCTCCACCATAGCGGGAGCTAGAAAGGTACGTCCTTCTTCGACGACTACAATTGACGAAAGGCCCAGAAAAAACCGTTTGCATAAATTAGATGCAGAACGGATTACGTCATAAACTCCTAGTGACGTATTAAATATTATGCATTCAATATAAGTCAAAAACCGTGCAAGTACATGATGAACCACAGATAGACATATTACCGCGTAGATTAACTGCTAATAGACTAAGTGTGGTCAACATGCAAAAATACATTATGAATCTTCTTTAACAGACAGGTTATGTAAATAGATTACATGATTTCCCACCTTTGCTTACTTTTTAGTATTCGCAGTTTTGTTAACGCAGAACCCATGCTCTTTGATATCTGTCTAACTCATATTTTAGCCACGCCTATTTTCTTTTTTTCTCTATGTCTTACAGGCACTAGCGAGTATTTACAAACAGACCTATTAGCTAGTCCACGAGCGGACAGGTAACCGTCAGCGAGTAAGAGCCGTTAACTGAATTATCACGCGAGCGATTGGGCAATCATTGAATAGTGACATATCAGACAAAGAATGCGCGTAGAGAGAGATCGAGTCGTGTTCGTGATCCCAGGGGACGTAATCAGCTGCAGAGAGAGACGAGATCAATAGACAGTCTGCTCGTTAGCGAACATCTATGCGGTCGGCATAGGTGAGAAAGAAAGCTTTAATTCGGGAATCGAACCGTAGATTTTTCCAAAATGCGGGCTAAGGCGCGATATCTCTCACTAGCTAGCGAAAGAAGATCAATTTTATATAAATACCCCATCCGTTAAAATCAATTATCCAGTCGCCTCAGAAATTTTCGGAATATCTAGCTCAAATCCTAGAGCCATTGTACAAAGTGGATCACTTAGAATTCTGTGGAGATAGTTTCATTTTCTGTGTTGCGGTAAAAGAAATATATACTTGCACTTGAGGGATTTAATTGTTAAAGTTCGTTATTATATTTCACTAGGATTTACTGTGTTAATTGACTAGCGTATTAAATAACTTATAGCTAATTTTTCCAGCTGTAACGTAAAAGTTAATTACGCTATCACCCAGAAAGAGATGTTTTAATTGACTAGTAAACGCATTAGGCTATTGACTACTGACGGAATCTATATTTTTCTAATTCATTAAGTGTAATTTTGTAAATGACTAGGGCTTATTTCACGTGTTAAAAATGATAAGATAAGCTAGACACTTGTGGTTTCTAATCTAATTTAATAACCGTGTGGATAAGAAATCATACATTACGCGGGGTAGGATAGAATACTGATATTGTGGTTAAATATTTTGTACTTTCTTCCTAAATCTAGTACGGATCACAAACCAAACCGACCAGTGGCCTTAATCTGAGAAAAGGGGTCTAAGTCAAATAGTACCAAAAACATTCTTATGTATATCGGGTCTTCGAGGTTGACCTGTTCGGCCTTCTAGTTTCACCCAGAGAGAGAGAGAGAGAGAGAGAGAGAGAGAGAGAGAGAGAGAGAGAGAGAGCACAAACATATGACAATAAGAATAACGATAACTGGACATATAGATACCCAGATTTCTTTTCATTTACATTCAGCCCGCTGTGGCGAAATATCAAACTTAACACTACCCGACTACTGACCACTGTGTTGTGGCGAGGATTTATCCAGAAAGATTTACTCACCTGACATTCTCTTTAACTATCGGAATTACAAGCTGCTGTATACTGTGAACACTATATCTCGGTAATTAATTTTCTACCTGAACTAATTGATGTGACATAAACATATCCAATTATCAGCACCAAAGTAAGCGTTCCCCATTAGGAGAATTAATCAGTCTTGGAGGAACTGGGGCTTATTTCGGCGAAACCCAACACTGGATTTGTATTTATATCATGGAGATATGTTCAAGATGTTGTTAAAACAACTACTAGGTAAGCGAGACTGAATGTGGCTACAGGTTTGTCAGAGCAGAGAGAAAGAGGATTGAATAATTCTTCTGTTGTATAATCATTGTACTCCTTTGTTTTTCTTCCTTTTTGTTTGCTAATACTGTTATTTTCAGGATAGATTAATTAGGAACTCTGTTCTTTACAGTACAGTCAAATTCTATACCATAGCGCAAATCTTTTGACCTTTTGGGTGTTATTAACTTCTTTCTTGCGGGATCTTGTCTCAACAGAGGGGATTGCACTTATGGGTTTATATTTTGTTAATTTCTGTAACCTATGAATTTTTTTCTATTGCTATTGATATATTGGATGTTGTGAAGTTTCTTTATGATAATAAACTTTAACAAAACTTAATTACCTGTGTTGGTCAACTCAGCCCAATATCCATACCCCATTTACTATAGTTTTCACGTTTCTGCATCTGGTTGTCGTCACTTATGTCTGTGTGTGTGTATATGAGTGGTTAATAGTGTATATGTTAATGTATACGGAAAGTAGACTGATGGTGATGTTACTAAATGTAATTGTATGAGGCCAGCTGTGAAGGCTCCTGAGATAAAATGTAATTGTGAATTGTCAGAAGGCCTTTCTTGCTACCACTACGACCTCACACTTAATTTTTTTTCTTAATGAATGTGGCTACGTAAAGTGTCTAGGGTTATGATATGTAGTGTGGTGTAATAGGTTATAAATATACCCACAGATATTTAACAAGACTAATAATATTAATAAATGTTAAAATACACTGAACTAACTCACGTGTGTAAAATTTTTGATAAAATTATATTACATTTATTTTGTTCTGGATCAATTTTTTAGATTGACCAGAACTTAAAAGGATTTAGAGATTATGAAAAGAAATGCATGGAATATTATATCATAAATGCAATAGTGTACATATATATGTACTATACTAGTTAGTTTTATTAAAATGTTCTAGTAGTCATCTACTTGGGAGGATAGTTACTGTTTGTGCTGTTGGGGTGGCCTCATCACACCTGTCTATATTGACTACACAGTGTCCAGAAAATGGTGGGAATTTTTATGGGGTATTAGTAACTAAACTGCGTTGGTGAATGTCCAGCAGACCAGAGGCTCACTCATCTGGTAGTTGTAGCTCTGGTGCTGAAATCAGGTGGTCCCACCTCTCCGTGCTGGCGGGCAATAATGGTGGTCTCTGTCACAAGTACTGCACAGATACACTCGAGTAAGTCACCAACTGAATAGACACTGCTTGGTTGACAACAGAAACTCGCAGCTCTGCAATCAAAGTATGGGCCATGTGTCAAAATCTATTCTCTACCCACGTCTGGACACAACACTGACACAACAACCACATCATACAGACAGGTCAGATCTCTCTGACCAAACAGCACATTTACCATGGTGGTTTTACATCAGATAGATCCTCCCAGACTATAGGTTCTGAAAAATATTTATTAGTTGTCTGCCCTAAAAGAGGATAGGTAATATGTTTCATTATTCTCAACACTTGATCTGTCTTGCATAATCCTTGCTGGAGTTTATGTACATTGTTGGTCCCTAGACCCTGACTAGGGCGGGGGGTCTAGAGCAAATCCCTACTTGTTTGTAAGGCTAGATTTCGATATGGCAGTATCAAATCACTCGAACATGAAACAATATTCAAAATATATAAGGAAATAATTTCAATCTTACCAGATTATGAATAAATAACACAGAATTGCTAGCAAAACTCAGCTGAGCTGCTGGCTATAGTATGGCGTCCCTAAATTTATTACACTTTCTTTCATATGGAAATCACCACACTTTAAAATCTGTGTCTATCACTGAACAACTATTGAAGAATGGCCCCACTTTCGCGTCTGAGCGCTAATGATATGATTGTCTGTGGCCAATCACTGCCTAGGTTTATTTTAATTTCAAATTCCTACACTAAAGTCATTTCAGTCATGCTTCAGTCAAGTATGGATGGTTATCTGTTAGTCTGTCCGTCTCTACTTGTGTTTCTACAAAATGTACTTGATTTTTGAACCAACCTTTCTCTCCCCTCCAAAATTTTGTCGTTAAAAGTTATTTTTAGACACAGCCACCACAATATCCCCTCTCTTCCATACTACGTAGATTTGAACACCTGCGACTCGAGGTCGTGTTTTTTTGTGCAATTAGCGACACTTTTAGATTCAATACAGTCTGTCGATGATGTGAACAACACTGTCTTTTGTCATTATCTTCAATATTATCTATCCGTCTGTAAAATTAAGAACATATTAGTTCACTGCTCAGAATAGGCCATCCGGCCAGCTAATTTTTATATTCCTAACATTAATATTAAGAAAAAAGTACTTTTTAATTTTTGTAATATTCCTAACATCTGCGTTTAGCCGCTGAATTCAAATCAAGGGCTTGGTATCGCGCAAAAGCGTCCAATAAATGACTGTGGCGTAACATATCTATGGTCCCTTCTGTCGAGTTGCTTACTTTTTATGTCAACTTGGGAAACGTGACTTTTCTCCCCCCCCCCCCCCCCCCCCCCCCCCAATTGCGTCTCCTTAGCCTTTCTAGTCTCACGCAATCTTTCCAGTCATATTTTTCCTTTTTGATCCTCCGTTCCCCTCCTGTCTAGCAAGTCAATTATTATGGAGGATGATGACCCGCGGTCTAGGCGATCATGTACTATTCGCAGCCTACGCAGTATGTTTTTATCCTTAAATGTTATCTTTGGAGATATTTTACCGTTGTATCTCTGTCCAATTCACTACACATCTCCCCACTTGAAAACATGCCTATGGCAAGTTCCAACACCAGCGATACACATAGGTAAAATTGCTCCTCACGTCTGCCACTACTCTAATTTTGATCACAGGGGTGCCGACTGAGGAAATCTGCACCGACATTCAATTTGCCTGGGATATATTGGATACTAAACTGATAAGGTTGTAGCAACAAAGACCACCTCAGCAATCTTGCGTTTTCATGCTTAGCCTGAGACAAGAACACGAGAGGCTGATGGTCCGTCTCCACCACAAATGTCCTACCATACAGATAGATTTGAAACTTCTTTATTGCCCAGATTAATGCAAACATTCCTTTTCGCTTGTGGAGTATCCTTGTTCCGCCTTATTCAATTTGCGGCTTGCATAAGCGACTGGTTTAAGTTCCCCATCAGGTGAAGATGATCTTTGCAACAAAGCCCCTCCGAGTCCCACATTACTTGCATCGGTTCTTAAGACAAAGTCCTGTGTCAAATCAGGCAGTTTGAGAATAGGCTTGCTAGTGAGTTTTTCCTTTAACTCTTGGAACGCTAGTTCACATTGTGCAGTCCAAATAATTTTATCTGGAAGTCCCTTGCGAGTCAAATCAGTCAGAGGAGCACAAATAGCGTTAAAATTCTTGATGTATTTCTGATAAAATCCGCATAACGACACAAATGATCGCACGTCCTTTTTTGTTTGCGGCCTAGGTGCTCTCTGCAGTTTTTCCAAATTCTTAGGATCAGGGGTCATATTACCCTGATATACAGTGTGCCCCAAGAATTCCAACTCTTTACATCCAATACAACATTTTGTTGGCCTAGCAGTTAAGTTCGCCTCCCGAAGTCTATCAAACAACATCTCCAGAGCTTCAATGTGTTCTTCAAATGTCTCTGTGGCGACGAGAATATCATCCATGAAATTCGTGATACATGGGTTATTCAGGGGATCCAACAATTTTCGCATCATCCTTGAAAACACACTCGGAGCATTTTTCAGTCCGAATGGTAGCATATTGAATTCATAATGTCCATCCGAAGTGCTAAAAGCCAAATAAGGTCTCACTTCAGGCTTCACTGGGATCTGGTAATAGCCTTTACTAAGATCCACTTTTGAAAAATATTTTGCCTTGTTCAGTCTGGCAAATAACTGTTTTGTGTCTGGTAATGGATCCACTTGTCCTTCTGTGACAGCATTCAGTTTCCTGTAATCTATGCACAATCTGTGTTCCCCAGACGGTTTTCTCAACAAAACGACACTAGAACTAAAAGATGATTCACTGTGCGAAATAATCCCCTCCTTCAACAAATACTCTATTTCTTCCTTCAATGCCTTCTCCTTCGCGAACGGAATAGAATAGGCTCTCATACAGATTGGGTTTGAGTCTACCAGTTTCATGTCATACTGTAGCAAATTTGTATGGCCTGGTTTATCTGTTAATACATCTGTATGTTCCTCCAGAACCTGTTGAACTCTCTCCCTCTGGTTTTTAGTCAGGTGCTTACTGACTTTTACCTGTGCTGCGGTTTCACAAGGATGTAATGGGTATTCATGTGAGGTGAGGGTTCCTTTTTGCATCTGGGTTGCAATAGCCAAGGTCAATAAGGGGGTGCTTTCCTGGAGTGGTCTGTCCAGATACTTCTTTAACAGGTTTACATGATAAACTTTTTCCTTCCCCTTTTTGTCAATTTTATAGTTTGTTCTAGACACCTTCTCTAGAACCGTATATGGACCTTGCCAACCAATTTGTAATTTATTCTGGCTTCCGGGTAGTAGAAGCAGCACCTTCTCTCCGACTGCCAGTTCCCTGTCCTTTGCCTTCCTATTAAAATATGCTGCATGTTTCTTCCTGGCTTGTTTCAAATTATCATTTGCCAGTTTCCATCCAGCTTTCAAACGAGTGGTCAGTTCGTTCACATATTGATACGATGAGGTAACAGTCTCTTCCGCCTTCTCATCTGTCCAGGTCCTTAATAAAGCTTCTAAAGGACCTTTTATTGGCCTCCCAAATAGCAGAGTTGCGGGAGCCATCCCGGTTGAACTATGTGGTACCTCCCGGTACGCAAACAATGCGGCGGGCAGGAATTGATCCCACAGATCCGGTTTTTCGTGTGCCAGCTTTCTCAGGATAGAAATGAGAGTCCCGTTGAACCTCTCTACCTGGCCGTTCCCTTGTGGATGGTACGGACTACAATGAAAGTGCCTGGCTTGAAATAGCTTAAAAACTTCTTCCGTTAGTTTCCCCTTGAACTGAGATCCATTATCCGTCAAGATTTGATGCGGGAATCCTAATCGGGTAAATATTGTAAGTAGTGCCTCTGCTACATGTTTTGAATCAATTGATGGCAGGGCTACCGCCTCTCCCCACATAGAACAAGTGTCCACCAGAGTAAGGATGTAACTGTTCCTCCTCTTGGTCCGAGTGAGAGGTCCTACAATATCCACTGCAACCCTCTCAAAAGGTGTTCCCACTATGGGCATTTCCCCTAGAGTTGCAGGAGCAGTCCAGTGCTTTGGAGCTACCCTTTGACATTCTGGGCAGGATTTGACATATCTTTTTATATCCTCCGTTATCCCTGGCCAGAAGTAATGACAAGCTATACGCTGTCCTGTGGCGCTGATCCCCATGTGACCACTGAAGGGAATCGCATGCCCGAGTTCCATCACTTTATCTCTATATGAAGTGGGAAGAACCAGCTGGTTGTGACCATTTGTTCCAGTTCCGGCCTTCCTGTATAAGAGTTTGTTCTTCATGAAATATTCCCCCTTGCTCGGAGGTGTGTGGCATTTGGGCAATTTTTTAAAACAGGGCTTGAGTGTCCTATCCTCAGCCTGCGCCTTCCTCATCTCCTCTGGATGAGCATTTATAGGTTCACCTTCTTCCTCCTTCTTCTGTGACCTGGTCTGCACTGTCGCCATGATCACAGGTTTCTCGGGATTCCCCAAGAAGACGTATCTACACCCCAATATCAGAGGGTAGATTGGTTCATCTATCACTGCTGCTCTGATTTCTCCTTCCACATAGCGAGTTTTCACCGTTATCCTTGCGATGGGAAGTGTCATGAGTGGTATGTCCTTAGTCGCCCCTTGTATTTCCACTGTTTCTGTGGTATACTGACTTGGGTCCACTAGGCTAGACTTCACAACTGAATCATAATCCAAACCTGTATCATAAAGGCACCTTATGGTGACCCCATTACAAATAACATCCTCACAAACTGGGGGGTGATAAGGTTCCTGTTGTCCCTTAGGATTAACCTTTAATCTTTGCGTCCCCGACTTCATTGCAGCAATGTTTGAAGGTTTCCTTCTACAAAATTCGGTGTTATGGTTATCCTTCTTGCACCATTTACACCATCTTTTTCCTTGGTTCAACGGTTTTCTTTCATTGAACTTTTGGTCATTGAACTGTGAGTTTCTGTCGCGATAGTCATTTCTTGGCCGCTCAAAATTTGTCCTACCTTTATTTCCCTGCTCTCTATTATCAAATTTATTAAATTGCTGTGGAGCTTTAAAATTGTCTATGTGCTTCTTCTTAGCACCACTTACCTCTGCCTGGGCTGCCTGATACCTCTCAGCAACATTTAAAATTTCCCCCAACTTCTCTGCACCTTGTTCCATGAGAAATTTTCTCATGTCTGGAGCCATGGACTCTCTCAATTGCTCAATCATGATCATTTCTTTAAGATCTTGGGTCTTCCCCAGAGCCGTCCATTTCTCCAAATAGGTTTCTAGTCTAGCCGAGAATTGGTGGTATGTCTCCCCAGACAACAGTTTGGCATTTCTAAATTTCTTACGATAAAATTCACCATTCTTCTCGTATCTTAATAACAAAGCCTGCTTTAACATGTCATAATTGTCTTGGTCTTCCCTGTTCATTTTAGCAAATACTTCATAAGAAGTACCTCTCAATCCTTGTGATAGCTTTAAACTCCACCTCTCTCTCTCTAACCCATATGTAGTAGCTAATAACTCAAAACGTCCTAGGTACCCTTCTATGTCATCGTCTTTCTCAACAAAATGGTCTAAATGAAACCCCATAGCTGAGTTTGAGGCTCCCAGACTGGGCGTAGCATCTGAGGCAAAAGGGCTGGCACCATTTTCAGGAGCCGGGCCTTGTAATTCCAGCTCCCTTAGTCGTAATTCGTGCTCCCTTTGCAACCTTCTATCTTCTGCCTCCCTTTGCAACCTTCTATCTTCTGCCTCCCTTTCGGCAGTCAACCTTTTTTCTTCTGCCTCCCTTTGCAACCTTCTATCTTCTGCCTCCCTTTCGGCAGTCAACCTTTTTTCTTCTGCCTCCCTTTGCTGTCGTTTTTCTTCTGCCTCAATCTGCAGCCTCTTAATTTCTCTATCAGCCTCAATTTGTAACCTCTTCTCTTCAGCTACCTTTCTATCTTCCCTTTCAATATATTTATCACATTCAGCCGTTACGTATTGAATTAAAATTTGACCATCCATTCCCATCTCCTTCGCGGTGAGCACAGCAGCTGATCTAAATTTTGCCAGCTCCGCCATACTTTTTAGACAATATAATAATATACAAGATAAATCTCTAACCAGTAAATACACTAAGTACTTCTTATGACTATAGTCTAACTAATTCTAACTAACCAGTTAACTAATTAATTATTACTGGCTGTGAAGATTCACCAACTTTTATCTGCAGGGACACTTTTAATTTTAAAGGGAATTTTACAATTTATTTCCCTACTTTTATTTCTCCCACCAGGAGATCCTAATATTACTGTTGGGCTAATTATCCCTGGACAAGACCCCAATTTATGTAGTGGTGTTTGATGGTATTGTATGATGGTGATGTTACTAAATGTAATTGTATGAGGCCAGCTGTGAAGGCTCCTGAGATAAAATGTAATTGTGAATTGTCAGAAGGCCTTTCTTGCTACCACTACGACCTCACACTTAATTTTTTTTTTTAATGAATGTGGCTACGTAAAGTGTCTAGGGTTATGATATGTAGTGTGGTGTAATAGGTTATAAATATACCCACAGATATTTAACAAGACTAATAATATTAATAAATGTTAAAATACACTGAACTAACTCACGTGTGTAAAATTTTTGATAAAATTATATTACATTTATTTTGTTCTGGATCAATTTTTTAGATTGACCAGAACTTAAAAGGATTTAGAGATTATGAAAAGAAATGCATGGAATATTATATCATAAATGCAATAGTGTACATATATATGTACTATACTAGTTAGTTTTATTAAAATGTTCTAGTAGTCATCTACTTGGGAGGATAGTTACTGTTTGTGCTGTTGGGGTGGCCTCATCACACCTGTCTATATTGACTACACAGTGTCCAGAAAATGGTGGGAATTTTTATGGGGTATTAGTAACTAAACTGCGTTGGTGAATGTCCAGCAGACCAGAGGCTCACTCATCTGGTAGTTGTAGCTCTGGTGCTGAAATCAGGTGGTCCCACCTCTCCGTGCTGGCGGGCAATAATGGTGGTCTCTGTCACAAGTACTGCACAGATACACTCGAGTAAGTCACCAACTGAATAGACACTGCTTGGTTGACAACAGAAACTCGCAGCTCTGCAATCAAAGTATGGGCCATGTGTCAAAATCTATTCTCTACCCACGTCTGGACACAACACTGACACAACAACCACATCATACAGACAGGTCAGATCTCTCTGACCAAACAGCACATTTACCATGGTGGTTTTACATCAGATAGATCCTCCCAGACTATAGGTTCTGAAAAATATTTATTAGTTGTCTGCCCTAAAAGAGGATAGGTAATATGTTTCATTATTCTCAACACTTGATCTGTCTTGCATAATCCTTGCTGGAGTTTATGTACATTGTTGGTCCCTAGACCCTGACTAGGGCGGGGGGTCTAGAGCAAATCCCTACTTGTTTGTAAGGCTAGATTTCGATATGGCAGTATCAAATCACTCGAACATGAAACAATATTCAAAATATATAAGGAAATAATTTCAATCTTACCAGATTATGAATAAATAACACAGAATTGCTAGCAAAACTCAGCTGAGCTGCTGGCTATAGTATGGCGTCCCTAAATTTATTACACTTTCTTTCATATGGAAATCACCACACTTTAAAATCTGTGTCTATCACTGAACAACTATTGAAGAATGGCCCCACTTTCGCGTCTGAGCGCTAATGATATGATTGTCTGTGGCCAATCACTGCCTAGGTTTATTTTAATTTCAAATTCCTACACTAAAGTCATTTCAGTCATGCTTCAGTCAAGTATGGATGGTTATCTGTTAGTCTGTCCGTCTCTACTTGTGTTTCTACAAAATGTACTTGATTTTTGAACCAACCTTTCTCTCCCCTCCAAAATTTTGTCGTTAAAAGTTATTTTTAGACACAGCCACCACAAATATCCCTTCTCTTCCATACTACGTAGATTTGAACACCTGCGACTCGAGGTCGTGTTTTTTTGTGCAATTAGCGACACTTTTAGATTCAATACAGTCTGTCGATGATGTGAACAACACTGTCTTTTGTCATTATCTTCAATATTATCTATCCGTCTGTAAAATTAAGAACATATTAGTTCACTGCTCAGAATAGGCCATCCGGCCAGCTAATTTTTATATTCCTAACATTAATATTAAGAAAAAAGTACTTTTTAATTTTTGTAATATTCCTAACATCTGCGTTTAGCCGCTGAATTCAAATCAAGGGCTTGGTATCGCGCAAAAGCGTCCAATAAATGACTGTGGCGTAACATATCTATGGTCCCTTCTGTCGAGTTGCTTACTTTTTATGTCAACTTGGGAAACGTGACTTTTCTCCGTTTCCCCCCCCCCCCCCCCAATTGCGTCTCCTTAGCCTTTCTAGTCTCACGCAATCTTTCCAGTCATATTTTTCCTTTTTGATCCTCCGTTCCCCTCCTGTCTAGCAAGTCAATTATTATGGAGGATGATGACCCGCGGTCTAGGCGATCATGTACTATTCGCAGCCTACGCAGTATGTTTTTATCCTTAAATGATAAAATGGTGTGGTGCTGTCAGACAACACCAAAATCAGAATCGCTCAGTGGCAGATTTTGAAACCAAACCATTGTACTGGAAAATAGGTCCCCAATGTATAAATCCTATTTGATTGGATAGAAAATAAATGTAAGGCTAAACACGATTAGTCGGGCTACAAATACTATCTTTTGTTGTTAGGGGAGACGGAAGGAAGGGTACCTTTTTTCAAACGCTTGTGTAAACATGGCTCGATTGGGTAGACCCGCCAATATAGTCACTTAGAAAGCGTCAGTTACAGGTGCACACTTTTTAAAATATCCTTACTAAAGGAACAGTGGCGTTGAGATCACCCTCATATTTTTCTAAAAACAAGCCGGGACAGAGGCGGATCGGAAATTGGTGCCATAATTTGTGGCCATTATTCCATCGCTAGTCAACGAAAATCTGTGTAATATTTCCCCAAAAATGAAAAAAAAAAAAAAGTGGTAAGCGTGATATATTCAATATCTTTTAATGAAAATTGAATGTAAATTGATAATTTATGTCTGTATATGTGTGTGGTTCAGTAGCGAACATGAGGCCAAGCCTATATAGTGCTCCAACCTGAACCTAAACTTGTCGCGAGGAGTTTTTAACTCGGCCTAGTCCTACATGGAATTACCAGATAGTACAAACCGACACCCTATCTTATGTATATAAAGGACTTACAAGCTGAAATTGAAGAGGCGTAGTAACCATTAGGGAGGAGTATACTGGTGTAACCTTGTTTCAGATGAAGATAGCAGTTTGGCCTACCGCTCTGAACTCCAGTGTCTTGCTTTATGTATTGTGTTCAGTGTGGAAATAGATTATAAATTAGTTCTGAAATAGGAGGTACAACCTTCTTGTTTCAGGGACCGTGGTCCTAAGTTATTGAGCAGCACCTGGTCTGAGTTTTGCTGAATCCAGAGGCTGACAGCATACTCCTTGGTCCAGATGGAGTCCCCCCTTCCAACCAGGTGAGGTGTCTTCAGAACACAACGAGTGAAGCAAGATTGAGCAGAGGATCTTTTCCTAGGCCGCCATCACGAATAGATAAGCTATTCTGTGGCCCCAGAGGATCTCAACATTATGTACCCACCCTCTAAAAAATTGACTTTGTATTAAATAAAGAGGGGCACTAGTAATTGGTTTTAATGCCAGGGAACTGAGAACATCTCCACAATACTTACCTGTCCCAACAGAAACAAAACACTTGAAGTCGTGATGACAATCAACAACCCATAGCTTGAACACCAGTATTACCTCCTAGCTACCACATATCACAACTCACACACATAAGATAATACTAATAATAATAAAATATGTCAATACAAAGATCATATCTAT
>JAMPIV010012945.1:0-100655 GCA_024509875.1 Oreohelix idahoensis
TGTTCACACTGACATCAACTATTTACAGGACCACAGTGTTAAGAGGTATGGTGGTCTGTGGAAGCTCCAATGTTAAAGACTTGTTGTTGGCCCCAGCGTTGCTCGTCAGAGTGGTTGTTAGGAATAGGAATATCAACTCGACCTACGCATAGTGGTGTGTAGACATAGAGTGAGAGTATAATACGCGAATGATGAAAGAGTTCGAAGAGTTGATAAATGTTCTTTTTCTCACTCATGTATGGCTGGAAGTCATCGACGCCAACTGCTGTGTACTTTTTGTTACAGTTTAATTGGACGTACA
This sequence comes from Oreohelix idahoensis, assembly GCA_024509875.1. NCBI lineage: Eukaryota > Metazoa > Mollusca > Gastropoda > Stylommatophora > Oreohelicidae > Oreohelix > Oreohelix idahoensis. The sequence goes on from JAMPIV010012945.1 coordinate 302, forward strand.
CATTCGACAGCACGGATACAGTGACAAATCACAGGTTGGCATAATACATCATGGTACAATTGATAAATGGTCTTGCAATGATACATGGGCACTCGTTGCATAATAGCACAATGGAATGTCAGTAGACAAGCACTCAGTATTGCCCATATATATATCATCTGAGTTTACTGACAAAGCACGTCAGTCTATAAACAATATTCAAGATGGCTTCTAGACCTAACCTCGTCTAGCGAAGATTCCTTTAAATAATGTTCAGCACATATTTTTCATGTAATCATATTGAACCGCTAGTAATGGGTTCTCATCTGTAGCAGTGATCTCTGGACTCATCAAGCGATAGTACGGGGCATCCCTTTTCTCTTCTTGAAAGTCACAAAATATTTGGATACAAGATGGCTGCTGTCGTGAGCTGTCACTCACTTTAGGATACAAACTGGAATCTGTATCAAAGTTAATCCTACATTAAATGTTCTCATTGCTCTGTAGATTCTATCATGATGCAATGGACTTCAACATACAATATGGTGCTGCTAGAAATGAATGACATCTTCATCTAGTTAAATATTCCCTCAGACGTACAAATCGTGCGTCTGCTTATCGAAAACGATGGCTTCGTAAGAGAGTTCATAAGAAGTGCTTTTGTTACCTTGGTATCAGAAATATGATTCTGCCATTCCTTGGCAATAAGAATAAACACTGGGGTAAAGCATACACGATAGGTCTAGACGACTATCACTTTCCCCTACACATATATCGATCACTTTTTCCGGCGACAAGCCGATACAGAAAAACACGACAGCCCCCCATCATCAGGGCGAAGCCAAATCACACCTCTCTAGCCACACATCCGCTGAACAGCCTTTGACCTTTCTAGCGACAAAGAACATATAGTTCGACTTAGATATGTAAAGATATACAGATATAAGACAGACTCGTCCTACCTAGACAAACACTACACATAAATTCAGGCCATAGATATACTGAAGCAAGAACAATCTATTTCTACCCAAACAAAGAATAAATCGCAGTAAAACTGGATTCATCCGCGGAGTTCGATCGAAAGTGGCGAAACTCCTTTCAAGGGAAGTAACTCAATAATGACTTTTCCTTAAGCACTAAAAAGTATCTATTTTGTTTACAAAATATTTGCGAACATAACAAGCATACAAATGTATTATATTGCAGGATATCAAAGAGTGCACGTAACAGTCTTACCACACCTCCCGGGAAAAAAAAAATGGAACTTTTTTTTTTTTTTTGAAATACATCTAGGAGCAACGTACAATAGGCTCACAACGCATGGGTAATGCGCAGATGAAAATATCAGGAATAATTATAACGCCTAATATGAGGCTAAGTCGACTTATGAAGCGACTGGTGAGAATATATCTCATAATCTGAGAGAAATTGTTTCTCTACGAATAAATGTTTCCAGGAAGGTGTCATCAAAGTATAATACAATTCTGGCAATTACACAATGCCTAAAAAATTTCATACCATAATTTCGTATTAGATATCTTAAATTTATGATTTATGAAGAAAAATCATCAAAGCACAGCGGTGAATAAACATCACATCAATGAACCGCTAAGTAGTGATACAATCATTATATTATTAAATTACAAATGTGTATCTATCTTGATATAGAAAGGAACTATTATAGACCTAGACATATCAAGAAGTCTAAGACCTAATAGTTATGTGGAATCATGTGGGCATCTTGACAGAATGTCTGCCATCACATTATCTGATCCACGAATAGCTCGCACAGAGAAATGAAAAGGTTGAAGAGCAATTGCATATCGAGTAGACCTCGAGCTCTTCAAATTCTTACTCTGTATAGCAGTAAGAGCTTTTTGGTCGGTTTCTACTATGAAATGTGCGCCTAGAAGGAATCTTTGTAGTTTGAGAATTGACCAAACCATAGCTAATAGCTCACGGTCTAAAACCGAATAATTCCTTTCTGCCGCATTAAGTTTTCTGGAAATATACATTACAGGATGCAGAGTTCCAGAGTACTCTTGCATTAGTGCCGCTCCAATCCCAGTGGATGAAGCATCACTACGAAGAACAAATGTCTTATCTTTAGTAGGTAACACTAAAATAGGTGGTGTTGAAAACAATGTTTTAATCTTATCCAAAGAGGATTGGCATTCCTGGGACCAGTGGACCATATTAGGCGAACCTTTCTTTAGAAGTGTAGAAAGAGGTGCCATGATAGAGGATAGATTCTGAATGAATCTGCCATAAAATTGAATAAGACCTAACAGACTTCTCACCTGTTTTTTAGTCTTAGGGATAGAGATGTTAAGTATCTTACTAGTATTATGGTCCTCTGTCTTTAGGAAACCATGACCAACTCGGTGGCCTAGGAAAGAAATTTCGCTAAAACCAATATAGGCTTTAGAGGGTTTCGCTGTCAGGTTGTGCTCGCGCAAAGTAGACAGCAATTCATCTAACCCTGAATAGTGATCTTCCCAAGTATCGCTGAAAAGACAGATGTCGTCTAGATATGCAATGACATCTGACCGATAAGATAGGATTCGGCGCATCATGCGTACAAATGTAGCTGGTGCGTTCATAAGACCGAAAGGCATAAAATTCCATTGGAACAAACCTCTAGGTGTTGAAAAAGCCGTGAGAGGTTTGGCGCGTTCAGATAAAGGAACTTGCCAATATCCTTTAGACAAATCAAGTTTAGTGAAAAAATGAGATTTGGAAAGTCGAGTAAGTAGCTCTTCCAGTAAAGGCATAGGTTCAGCATCGAACTTCGTTACTTGATTCAATTTGCGATAGTCAACGCAAAGACGTATGTTATTGTCTTTTTTTCGAACAATAACCATCGGCGAAGAATATGCAGAGGTGGATGTTTCGATTATTTTCAAATCTATCATCTCATCCAACTCTTTCTCGACCTGTGCTTGAAAATGTATAGGGATAGGATAAGGTCTAACCCTAATAGGAGTATGGTCAGTTAGAACAATGTCATGTTCAATGACATGAGTTTGTCCAGGGATGTCAGTGAGTACATCTTGAAATGTTTGCAACATAGTTGAAACTTGTCGGTGTTCTCCTAGAGACAAATCAGGAGAGACAGTAACGTTCTTCCATGATTCACTAGAATGAAGTGGGATCATTGGAAGAGGGAGATTTACATCTGAAAAACTCGTTTCCTCATCCTGTATCACGGACAGTGATGAGTAATGACCATGTTGTACTGGAGAATCGTCCGTTGCTTGGAAAATGGGTTGTAAATAATCCGGACGTTCATGGAATTCAGTAAGCATATTGATGTGGAAGGTTTTATGCTTCCCATCAATATCGACAATATAGTCGACATCGGAAATTTTCGATATTATATCGTACGGACCTTTCCAAGAAATAAGTAGTCTGTTTTCCCTACAAGGTAGTAGTACAAATGCTTTGTCCCCAGGACAAAGTTGTCGTAAGCATCTCTTCTTATTGGCAAATTGCCTCGCCTTCTGTTTCGCAAATTCAGAAGAAGAAGTTGCTAATTTGCATGCTTCGATAATCTTTTGTCTCAACGCGATGACATATTCGTAGGATGACTTTGTGTCATCGTCAATATTGTCAGCTGTTATGAGATCATGAAGCAACGACATAGGGCCGCGCGGACGCGCGCCAAAGACAAGTTCAAAGGGAGAAAACCCTGTATGTTCATTGAGGACCTCTCTGTAAGCGAAGAGGGCCGCAGGTAAAACTCTGTCCCAGTCTTGAGGATGATCCTCAGTTATCTTCCCTAGTAAGTTTTTAAGTGTTCTATTAAGGCGTTCGACCATCCCGTTAGACATAGGATGGTAGATACTACTTAAAGATCTATCTATCTGCAGAGTAGACATTACTTGAGACATGGTATCTGATATTAGTTGGGTGCCATGGTCTGATAATATCTCTCCGGGGAAACCCAGACGAGAGAATATAAGCCAAAGAGCATCTGCAATATCAGCAGTAGTAATGCTCTTCAGAGGAATAGCCTCTGGCCAACGTGTGCACATATCAACACACGTCAAGATAAACTGATGTCCTCTGGCAGACTTGATCTTAAATGGACCAATAATGTCTATGGCCATTTTTTGAAACGGCCGAATAGGAATGTCTGCCGCCTGAATGGGTGCAGCATGGCGTGGACCTTTGGATTTAACTTCCTGACATACTTTACAAGATCGACAATAAATCCGTATGTCCTTGTTTACCAATGGCCAAAAGAAAGCCGCAAGAACTCTTGACTTAGTACGGGAAAAACCCATGTGTCCAGCACACTGAGAGTCGTGAGCGTGCTGCAAAATTTTAACTCTCAAATTCTTGGGAACCAGGATTTGAGAATGACTTGACGTAATGGAGTCTTGAACCATACGTACAAGTACGCCATTCTTCTTTGTAATCCAAGATTTACGACTTGTGTCTTTATTCGGATCACCTTTAGTTGCAAGAATGAAGAATTTCTTCAGAGTGGGATCATCTTCTTGCTGTTTTATAAACGAGTCACGAGAAATTACCAAGGGATCATCTTGGTTATGCTCTTCATTATCTTCAGTAGATGAAGTTTGAGGCATATTAAGAGCTTGAGCTCTAGTGACTACAGCGTTAGCAATCTGCATGTTTTGCTTTTCCCAAGCGGAAATTTGTTGCGAAGTGCATTCTTTGACTCCATGAATGCGACCGATGATGAGGTCAGCGATCGGATTCGGAAGAAGACATGCGTGTACATCTCCTGTAAAGAAAGGAGTAGCAATCCTAATGATAGCAGTAGAGTATTTCTCTAATGTGCCGCCAAATGTTACACATTTGACTACTTGTCCAGTGGCACGGGAAGGATCTACGAGTGACTGCCTAACACCAATTGTGGTGCATCCAGAATCAAATAGCACGGAGACTGGATTGTTATTTACTAAACCCTTATGTAAGACAAGAGAACCTCTTCCATCATGCGCGACTGATGCAGGAAGAGCAGGAAGAGGATGGCCGCAGCTTAAAGTAGACACTGTGGTTGGCTCAAATAATGTTTTGCATTGGGGGCACTGAGATGCTCTCCCAAATCAAAAGCGGAACATGCCATATTACTAGCGTCATTATTATCTTTACTCTGTTTATAGGCTTCATGAGACTCTTGCTGTGCAGAGTTTGCCTGAAAATGTGGTTTATGTCTTCTGTTTTGAGATCTACCTCGGTTATTATTACCTCTGTAGTTATTGTTACCTCTATTGTAACCCCTATTTGGGTTTGAGTCATAGTTCTCTTGGTTACCATTATCATATTCATTATAATGAGTATCTCTGTAATTATGATCTTGTTGACTCCAAGACGGATAACTCGGATAGTTTCTATAATTACTTCCTCTACGGAAATTCCTATAATTGTGACCACCCCTGTGTCGAGAGCTATCAGCTCGTCTCCAGTTCTTCGACGAAGAACCCTGAAATGATTGGTTACCTTGGTTTTGATAACTATTATGGTTACCTTTTTTTCAAATCTGTTTTGAGGTCCCTGAAATCTGTGTGAATAATTGGGATTGTATGGTGTTGCTGAAGCAACTGGCATACTCTCCTTAATCTTAGTGTTGCCAAAAGTCACGTCGGGGTGTGCAGTGACATATTGGGAACAATATTCTTCCATTTCCTTTAGTGATTTGGGTTTACGCTCATGTATAAATTCAAGGAATGGTTTGTTAACACATGACATAATCTTATCTCTGAGCAACAAATCCATAAGTCCTTCATAAGTTTTTTCTGTTTTGGAAAGCTCAATCCAGCGATCGACTGTGAGACGTGCCTTTGCAATGAATTCTGAGAATTCTACACCTGTCTCAGGCACCATCGTCTTAAACAAAAGGCGATAGCCTTCCTCACTTAGCTGGTATTTTTTTTTATCAAAGCCGCCCTAATGACATCATAATTATCCTTATCTGCTTCTCCTACAAGGCATAATCTAGTCAGAGATTCACCTTTCAAGTTTTCTGCTAATTGGTTAGCATATTGTGATTTATCCACATTATGAGTACGACAAGAACGTTCAAATCTATCCAGCCAGAATGTAATATCGTCACTGGACTGATTGAACGGTGGCACCTTAACCTTGTAAGTAGAAGGTTTACCATTACCACTAGATGCCTGATTAACATTACTCATACTTGTCAATCTTAATTTCTCTAACTCAAATTCATGTTCTCTTATTGCTTTTTTTTCTTCAGCTTCTCTGTCTAGTCTTTTTTGTTCTGCAGCAGCTTCACTGTCTAATCTTTTTTGTTCTGCAGCAGCTTCATCTTTTCTTTTTTCTTTTTCCATTTCCATCTGGAATCTTTTTTCCTCAGTCTGTATCTGCAATTTCTTTAGTTCAGCAGCAGCAGTAGCTTCTAATTTTTTCTCTTCAGCTTCTCTTTGCAATTTTTTTTCTTCAGCTAGAGCTTTTCTTTCCTCTGCAGCAGCAGTTTTTCTTTCTTCTGCAGCTAATGCTTTGTCATATTGAGCAATTGCAAATTGTTCTAATTCCATACCAGTCTTATCAAGGGATTTCCCTTGTGCAATGAAGTATTCTAATGTAGACATGATGTCTAACAATAATACTAATTACCTGAAACAATAATAATACCACAAGTTCTTAATGACTTGATTAATCAGTACACTATCTCAATCTCAGTGGGTCACAAGCCTTAATAAGGTCTTGTATAATTTCTTGTATACCAGTAATAATAATAAAGTACTGTTTTATACCATAATCCAAGTGCAGTGCACAAGCAATAGTGTCTTATGAAATATACCTATATAACACATATGTCAACCAACAGCATACATAAAGCACAAATAAGACTGACAATATGAAAACATTTGCAGAAATCAACTAAATCAAATAAGGAAATCAATGAAAATAATCACCGAATCTGCAAGGAATAACAACACAAATGACGTCACAGTGTATATAAATATAAATTGTGTATACAACTAAATAACAGGAAAGGGGAGACCTACAAATACAAACAAATCGAACAAAACTAAAGAACAGAAAAATATTACAAAAATAATGATGGGTACAGGTCGTCACAGCTAACACAAATAGCAACTAGTTGTTGCAAGCAAATTTCCAATTAAGGAAATTGCACCTAAAGAAAACGCCCACAACGGACCCTCTATGACGTGGGATATTCTGTTGTGAGGACACCGCCCAACCTAAACACAACCCGCTGACATATAAACTAATATACTATACAAATAAATAACATATAACATATAATCATAAATGCATATATCACGTGTGTAATATATAAAGCACTGTGTTGCAGATAGGATGCTCAGTTATACATTAAATAATGAAATGTGTTGGAAAGAGTTTCAGTTCATAAATATAATGGCACAGTTTCTGAATAAACAAAGTAAACTGCCACTTTAATCAATACTAGATTTTTGATTTAATCTATTACAATGTTCAACAATATTAGTATCAGAAGGTCCAACGATGAAATTTACGCACTTATGTTCAACAATACTGCAACAATAGAACAGTTTATGGCCTTCAAAGTATCATCTCTGTACTGTGAAACTCTGTAATGTCTAAGCGTAAAAATGTCAACAACGCTGACCTAGATACTGCATTCACTTGATAGGTCACGTGACAAAGTGTTGATAAAGAGCAAACTAATACTGCAAGTGTGTCGTATCAGCCACAGGAAACGGTCTGGTATCGGTAGTCTGTTGACTTCTCAACTTCTGCGAGGTCAAACCCAGAAAGCTGGTCCACCAGTGTTAAATGCTTTTTCTATATATACTGTTGAATGGTGTATAGATATGAAGTTGTATTGTTCCCTGTTCACACTGACATCAACTATTTACAGGACCACAGTGTTAAGAGGTATGGTGGTCTGTGGAAGCTCCAATGTTAAAGACTTGTTGTTGGCCCCAGCGTTGCTCGTCAGAGTGGTTGTTAGGAATAGGAATATCAACTCGACCTACGCAGTGGTGTGTAGACATAGAGTGAGAGTATAATACGCGAATGATGAAAGAGTTCGAAGAGTTGATAAATGTTCTTTTTCTCACTCATGTATGGCTGGAAGTCATCGACGCCAACTGCTGTGTACTTTTTGTTACAGTTTAATTGGACGTACACATTCGACAGCACGGATACAGTGACAAATCACAGGTTGGCATAATACATCATGGTACAATTGATAAATGGTCTTGCAATGATACATGGGCACTCGTTGCATAATAGCACAATGGAATGTCAGTAGACAAGCACTCAGTATTGCCCATATATATATCATCTGAGTTTACTGACAAAGCACTTCAGTCTATAAACAATATTCAAGATGGCTTCTAGACCTAACCTCGTCTAGCGAAGATTCCTTTAAATAATGTTCAGCACATATTTTTTTCATGTAATCATATTGAACCGCTAGTAATGGGTTCTCATCTGTAGCAGTGATCTCTGGACTCATCAAGCGATAGTACGGGGCATCCCTTTTCTCTTCTTGAAAGTCACAAAATATTTGGATACAAGATGGCTGCTGTCGTGAGCTGTCACTCACTTTAGGATACAAACTGGAATCTGTATCAAAGTTAATCCTACATTAAATGTTCTCATTGCTCTGTAGATTCTATCATGATGCAATGGACTTCAACATACAATATGGTGCTGCTAGAAATGAATGACATCTTCATCTAGTTAAATATTCTCTCAGACGTACAAATCGTGCGTCTGCTTATCGAAAACGATGGCTTCGTAAGAGAGTTCATAAGAAGTGCTTTTGTTACCTTGGTATCAGAAATATGATTCTGCCATTCCTTGGCAATAGGAATAAACACTGGGGTAAAGCATACACGATAGGTCTAGACGACTATCACTTTCCCCTACACATATATCGATCACTTTTTCCGGCGACAAGCCGATACAGAAAACACGACAGCCCCCCATCATCAGGGCGAAGCAAAATCACACCCCTCTAGCCACACATCCGCTGAACAGCCTTTGACCTTTCTAGCGACAAAGAACATATAGTTCGACTTAGATATGTAAAGATATACAGATATAAGACAGACTCGTCCTACCTAGACAAACACTACACATAAATTCAGGCCATAGATATACTTAAGCAAGAACAATCTATTTCTACCCAAACAAAGAATAAATCGCAGTAAAACTGGATTCGTCCGCCGCGGAGTTCGATCTGAGACTCCTTTCAAGGGGAAGTAACTCAATATTGACTTTTCCTTAAGCAAAAAAGTTTCTATTTTGTTTACAAAATATTTGCGAACATAACAAGCATACAAATGTATTATATTGCAGGATATCAAAGAGTGCACGTAACAGGTAGCCCATCACGTAGTTGGTAAATTTTGTTTCTGTCTTTGCTTTGGTAGCAAATTGTTATAACAGGTGTTGTTGTAATGTTGAGGTTATGTATAAAGGAAACTAACCTGTTTTTCTTAACTTGCGTAGATTGTTTAATAAAGTATGTTACTTTTCTGTGTAAAGTGTACTACCACAGTCTAACCACCGTGTAATATGTACTACCACAGCGTAAAGTATGCTACCACACCACAGACTAACCATCATATAAATTTGACTGCCAAAGCCTAACCACCATGTAAAGTGCACTACAATATGTAACCACTATGTAAAGTGCACTACAATGTGTGACCACCGTGTAAAATATACTACCACAGTCTAACTGCCACGTAAAGTGCACTACCCTAGTCTAACACCATATACAATGTGCTACCACAGTCTAACACTATATAAAGTGTACTACCACTTTCTAACTACCATATAAAGTGTACTACCACAGTCGAACACCATATAAAGTGTACTACCACAGTCTAAAACCATATAAAGTGTATTACCACTTTCTAACCACCACATAAAGTGTACTACCACTTTCTAACCATCATATATCGCGTACTACCACAGTCTAACCACCACATAAAATGTACTACCACAGTCTAACCACCATATAAAATGTACTACCACAGTCTAACCACCATATAAAATGTACTACCACAGTCTAACCACCATATAAAGTGTACTACCACAGTCTCACCACCATATAAGGTGTACTACCACAGTCTAACTACCATATAAAGTGTACTATCACAGTCTCACCACCATATAAAGAGTACTGCCACAGTTTTGCCACCAAATAACGTGTACTACCCACAGTCTAACCACCATATAAAGTGTACTACCACAGTCTCACCACCATATAAAGTGTACTACCACAGTCTAACCACCAATCGACGTGTACAACCACAATCTAACGACCATATAAAGTGTACTACCACTTTCTAACCAACATTTAAGGTGTACTACTGTCGTAAATTAAGATAGGTTTGAAAGATATTTATGGTCCCGCCTGAGTAGAGTTGATGGTGATAAGTACGTGAGAAATAAAGGAGTGAGAATAGATTTCACGAGTGAATAGTTTAAGGAGAAGATCTGTCTCTGGAATGAGTAAATTTCTCTAGTCCAGCCTATCTATACGACTATAATTTAGTACAAGACAATCTTTCTCTCCATATATATGTAAATATAAGTTTAACTACACACACACACACACAACTATGTGACAACAAGACACACAGACGTGAAAACTATGGTTAATTGGGTATGGGTCTGAGCGAATAGTTGCTGTAGAAAACCCGAGATCTTGTGGTTCACATAAACAGAGAAAAATACTTCCAGTATTGGGAAACATCTGGTTGCTAGAACAGTTAGTATTGATAAATGATGGCAAATCCTACACTGTGGTTAGTGCCGATTTTGAAACAGCGTAACTTTCTGGATAAATCCACTAATACGACTGTCAAAAATCAGATAGTGTTATATTTTTTGCACAACCACTGTGGGCTGATAAATTGGAAAAATATATCTGGGTATTGATAAGTCCAGTTAATTTTACAGGTTAAAATGATTATTGTATATCTTTGGCCAATCCTGTTCACTTATGAACTTGGGGATTCACAAGCCAAAAAAACGACAACATTAATCCATCAGTAAATGAAGAAAAAAGACCAAAATAGACCGTTGGTAGCCCTTGATCAGGTCTGCTTAGAATAAAAGAACATTTATGAAAAAAATGCTACTCTTCTATATAACTACATATATGTACACAGATGGGGACAAGGCGATCCCTTATCCATTCCGTCAGTCCTGATTAAATTTAAAAGGCACACGGTGTCCTTAGCCTATTCCTATCCGGTCAGCTTTCGCTAGCGCGGGGTCTCTAGGTCGGGTGAAGGTATGCACCCTCCCCGCCGATGTGCGCGCGTTAACCATCAGCGTACAATGTCTATTATTATTTAATTATCCATACGCGCACTTAACAAAAATCACCTGTCGTTAATAGCTATTAGATTGTCGACGTCTGTTTGTCATCGTATGGTATTAAATAATAGTCACTTGTAATAACTACACAAAATGAAATAAACGTGAATTCTTTTCTGTCACTTAGCAGTCGCGCCTAGTGTATTAATTAGTCAACTAAACCGTCTCTTCTTGTGTGAGGAAGCAGGTGGTAAAATTAACATTAAACTGAACAACTGGTAAAAAAATTAGCTACGCGTTATTATTTCACTGGTCTTAATCCTAGAAAATCACAGTGAATTATAATAGCAAAAGCTTTAACACTTTAACGCTTAAGCTCAAATTTCTATTACCAGAAAATCCGCATGAAATCCCCACGAAATGCTATTAACACATCTTCCACAATGGTTCTAGACTACGTGTTTAGACTATCTGAAAAATTCTGAGCGACAACTGATATCTGGTTTGAGAAGTGACAGTTTATATATCATCATTGTCGTAAATTTTACAAGATAGATATAGGGATTTATTTGGTCCCGTCTGAGTAGAGCAGAATGGTGGGGAATATGAGAAAGAAAGGTGTTAGAATAGATTCCACGAGTGAAATAGATTAAGGTGAAGAAACGTCTAGAATGAGTGGTTTCTCTAGACCAGCCTATCTATACGACTATCTTTAGAAGAAGACGATCTGCCACACTTCCCTTTAATGTTAATTATAAGTTATCTACACACACACACACACAGAGTTATGTGACAACATGACACACAAACGTGAAAAAAACTATGGATAATTGGGTATTGGGCTGACCGACAAGATAAATTAAGTTTTGTTTAGTTTATTTATCACATAAACTTCTCACAACATCAAACATATAGAAATCAATATAAATCAAGTTTTACAGACATATGAAAATAACCCCATAAGTGCCTCATCTGTTGAGAAAAGATCCCGCAAGAAGTTAATAACCCAAAAGGTCAAAGATTAACATTAGGGTATAGAATAGACAGTATAGTAAGAACAAAGTTTCTACTTAAGCTATCCAGTAAAATAATCAGGTTAGCGAATAAAAAAAATAAGTGGGTACAATGATTATAACAAAAAAAGGAAATATTCACTCCTCTTTCTCTCACTCTGTCAATCTGTGGCCACATACAATCTCGCTTACCTACTAGTGATGTTTGTATCAATTGAAAACATACAATAATCCCTGAGCATATACTGTCAGGTGGGGTTGCCAAAGATAGCCCCAGTCCAGCCTAATATCGAGTAATAATTACAAGGTGGACGCCACCTTTGGTGTCTTAATGTTCCCTAGATGAAATCGCTGTCACCACAAATAGTTACTAAAGCAAGACGTGCTCTGGACGTTCACAGCTGGAAAAAAGGATAAATTAATTCCCGTAGTGCTAAGCATCTGGTTGCGAAGCTAAATGTTGTCATATGTAACACTGATGATGATGATGGTAAATCCTATCAGCTGACTCTTTGAGATGAGTACCGATTATGAAACAGTGTATACTCCTGAATAAAAATTCACTTGGGTAAACGACTGTCAGTAGTCGGGAAAAATGTTATATATATTGCCACAAAGGGCTGACAAAATTGAATAGAAAAATCTGGGTATATTGGTATGTCCCTTTACTCAAATTTACAGTTTAAAAATGTTAGTGTCTCGCCCTGGCAATTCCTGTTCACACCGGTACGAGGACAAACGCCAAGGAAAACGACAACTATTATTCCTTCAGTAACTGAGTCAAAGACCACAATAGAGAAAAACCGCTAGCCGCTGGGTTTTGACCAAGCCACAATCAGAAATTTAAATCCCCACGGGACAATTTAACACATTTAACGAATAAAATGGTTCCCAGTCTGGCGTGATTAGATTTGTCCAATATTTCGGAGAGACTGATAACTGACTAGGAGAGAAGGCAATATATATACTGATTTAGTGCAATATCTCTAACAGGTGTGAAAATTCACACCTAGGACGTATCAGGGGAATCATCGAGCTAAACTTCTAAGATAAATGATTCTACTGTTCTCTCACTCGCTATGCCGAAACGACATCAAAGACATCCTTTGCGAACGGGCTTTCTTAGATTATCTCCGCCTGCCGTAGATCAAATACTTAGTTAAGTCCCCCTGAAAATGTAAACATCAAAGGTACAGGAATAATATTATTGCCCTTGATTTTTCAAACAAACAAACCGTTATATATTCTACGTCTTTTCTTCTTCTTCTTTGATCCATAACCGCCAACCGTCAAAGCAGTCAGCGGCCATCACGCCTGGTGGCGTCTTGTAGGGCAGCAACAAATTGATTCCACTTTGCTCGGTCGGCGACCATCCTTCGTACAGTGCCCCAACTGTGGTTCATTCTTTGCATCTCAGCTTCCACAGTTCTCCGCCAAGTTGTTTTTGGTCGGCCTCTCTTTCGCTTTCCATCGGGGGTCCATAGCATAGCTGTTCTTGCGATGGTATCAGGGTCCCTTCTGAGGACATGGCCAACCCAACTCCAGCGTCTGCCAGCTATGATGGTGTGCATGTCCTCCTGGTTATATTCTACGTGCGTCTGTCTAATTGCCGATAATTGGCAAATCGCTAGCGGTTGAATTCGGGTAAGCAAACGTGATTCACTCCCCTCTGTTGAGAAAGTAGGTAACCAAATCGTTAGCGCAAGAAAGACAGGAAAAAATAGGCGTGGCTACAAATTATAAGTCAGACAAATAGCGAATCGCGTGGTTCACTTTAGCAAAACGTAAACGATAATTAAGGAAGCAAACGTGGTCGGATCTCCGTGGCTATATTTACATCACACGTCACAATCAAGGTATTATGATCTCTAAAGGATGCTAATTTTCACACTATTGTGCATAGCAGAGAAATCAGAAACCTAAGTTCCCAAGATAAAAGGTTTTCACGGTCGCTCTGTCGGCCGTTGCTAATCAACAACAGAGACTTGGAACCGTGTAACGGGTTTCTTCCGAGATTTTCCCCGCTTCTGTAGATCAAAGTGTTAACTCCCCACTGTGTACGAACATCAAAGGGTAGTCAGGAAAATATTTCTGCCCTAGCGTCTCACTTCAAAAGGTCCGGTGTTATTCACGCGCTGTCTGTCTGATATCCAGTGATTGACAGATCAGCTCGCGTGAGAAACTCAGGTAAACAAACCAGAATCGCTCCCTGTTGTGACTGGCAGGTCGCGGAAGTTGGTAAACAACTTCGTTTGTTTACGTCTCAAGGAAAATAGGCGTGGATTATAAATGAGTAAACGCAGGCTGTCAATGCATGGCTTTGCTAGCGAATCATAGAACGCCAACGAGGTCACGAAAGACTGTCAGATACTGTAGGCTATATTTCCATTATATGTCACAACTACCACAGTCTAACCACCACATAAAATGTACTACCACAGTCTAACCACCACATAAAATGTACTACCACAGTCTAACCACCATCAAAAATGTACTACCACAGTCTAACCACCATATAAAATGCACTACCACAGTCTAACCACCATATAAAGTGTACTACCATAGTCTCACCACCAAATAAAGTGTACTACCACTTTCTAACTACCATATAACGTATACTACCACAGTCTAACACCATATTGTGACGGTATTACCTCCCCTGCTTTGCAGTAGTGGTCCAACAGTGGCCAGAACTAAAGAGTATCTAATATGGGCTTCAAATGTGTCTACCTTCGCACAAGATTATTCTTGGCAAAGATGTAGATAGAAGGTTAATGACGCTTCTACCACAAAGGAGTTTCTCAAGATATTCAGATTTGGCTGAGCACTTTAATTCTAGAATCTGTCGACAACTTTTGTGAAGGATTAAGCAATGGTTTATGTTAGCTCGTTTAACCCCCCCCCCCCCCCCCCCTCTCTGATTAACTCCGTGGAATTCTTATTATTCTGGTATCGCTCAGTTTTAGAGTGTGTGTAGTAAAATGACTGAGACAAACATGCAGTAACTTTAAAATGATTTAAATCGAAGTTAAATTTGTAAAATTACAAATAACAAAATTTAATAATCACTTAAGTACACTGGTTTGAAACTGTAAGTACGAGTATTATACTTATAATGTACATCATTTCTTTCATCTTTTCCTCCCTGCTCCATATGGAACTCGGGACTACTTTATGTTTTTAGTTCTCTTTATGAAACTAGCAATAAAGCAATCACCAGTCCGTGTAGTGGTGGTTCATGAATCATCATTCTATACGCTAAGGTTGCCAGCCTCAAATGACTGGGACATCCACTAGCAATTTTCACATATTAAAATGCACATGAGAATATACTTGTATATGTTATTTCACATGCTAGTAATAAAATATAGAATGCAAAATCACAACTTACGCCAATCCTGGCTCACAGACGTTTTGCTCAGATGAATAAAAGAGACTTGAATCGGCCTCTTACACGCGTCTGGGGTGTTGTTAATTTAATAAGTTCTCTCTCTGACTTTGTGTGTTTCCTTCGGTTTCCTCAGACAGCGGCTTTCCTTATTAAAATGATAGAGATTTCCTGAGCTGTTTTTATAAGTCCTGATAAATACTCAAATAAAATGTGTTCGGTCTGATAAAGTGGAATTCTGAATTCTAGGCTTCACTCTGGCAAGGTCTGGTGTCTTGGCAAGCAATCTTCACAGTAGTTTTGACTGACTGAAGCGTCAGGGTATATTCACTGCCTTCCCACGCATTTTGTTATGAAGCTCAAATGATCAGTCAATCTGATTTGAAAATTTTGCTTGACTCATCTAGCGCAAAATTTCAAACATTACTTTTCTGATAATGGGCTGTCAACATCCGATTGCCGGCAAGCGAACTTACAGACATATCGGTAACTTCACACGACAATGTTTTAAGATGTAACAAATTATTGCTTTCGCTAATGTAATGTCTTATCTGTTGCTTGAGCACCCACAAAATCCTTCTCTTTACAACCTTGGCGGAGACGCACCCATGCCTTATCAGTGATTAAGCAGATAGCGCTGGGCGATGTACGTGTTAATCTGTGTACTAATATCGGCCGCGCCTTCGATTAGCCAACTTGGTTGTCGATAATGTTCTCTCTGCCGCTCCTGCAAATGTTTAGTATTATCATCCACCAGGAGTGTCAGATAAACAGACAAGACACAATATACTGGAAGTAGCGAAAGAATGTAGGTACAAAATATATGCTACACATAGCAGAGAAAGAAAGAAAGTACGACAATTGAAAGCACTCAATAAAATCCGTACCACAAATGTACCGATTCCTGCCATAGTAAAACAGAGATTAAGACGAAGAAGGGGTCGCCCTAATCCATTCTGTGACACATATAGAGTGCACTACCACTTTCTAACCACCATATAAAGTGTACTACCACAGTTTAACACCATATAAAGTGTACTACCACTTTCTATCCACCATATAAGGTGTTCTACCACTTTCTAACCACCATATAAAGTGTACTACCACAGTCTAACCACCATATAAAGTGTACTACCACAGTATAACACCACATAAAATGTACTACTACTGTCTAACCACCGTATAAAGTATATTACCACAGTCTTACCCCCATATAAAGTATATTACCACAGTCTAACCACCTTATAAAATATATTACCACAGTCTAACCACCATACAAAGTGTACTACCACAGTCTAACCACCATACAAAATGTATTACCACAATCTAACAACCATATAAAGTGCACGACCACAATGTAACTATCATATAAAGTGTACACAGTCTCACCATTATATAAAGTGTAACAACACAATCTCACCATTATATAAAGTGTACTACCACAGTTTAATCACCACGTAATGTGTACTACCACAATCTAGCCACAGTCTAAAAGGTTATGCTGACCACATCACCCCTAGTGTGACGTATGGTCAAGAAAATATGGGCCTAAAACCATATTCCCATTATGCCTCAGTGTGCATGTAACGGGATCCTTTTTCTTTTCTCCTTTTAACATAAACAACTGTAAAATAACATACATGTCACATAATAAAAAAGTTATGAATAAACTCTGCCGCGGGGACAAGACAAATTCGTTTTCGGCCGAGAGCAATGTTACTGTCATCATTTGTGAAAGTTGCCTGTTTGTCATGCAGCTTAGTGTGTCCTTGTGACGATTGGAGTTGGCTTAGAAGTACCGGGTTCAAATACAAAAAAAGTGCATCTGATAAATTTTTTTTTATTTGCCTCTGTCTAGGTTTGTTGCTTCAATCATTTATCTGGTGAGTCGTGCGGTTTTGCTGAATGAGCAGCTGCTGCTGAAAAAGAAGTCTTCACTGATTGTCAGCTTCCAATTTTGTCATTGTACTCGTTCGTTTTGCAAGTTTCATCTTTCTTCTACAAACAAAACTTGCTGAAAATAGTGCAACAAGAACCAATAACTAGCCTAGGAATTATCTGGACTTAGCTGGCAAACATGTTTCGGAGTTCATCATTTGCTGGTTAGGGGAAATCATTCTCACAAGATAAATCATCTTTAGAGATCATCAATAATTAATGGTCTTTTGTCAACCGAATGATATCATTTCCTGGGGCTAAAGCCACACCATCTCACGTCTGTTTGATTTTGTATTCCCTTTGCTGCAAAAATCCATGCAGGCGATAGTTCATATTATTATTATTATTTTTATTTTATTTTTGTGCGGAGAAGGTGACAATTTATGTGCAAATTTTTGAGATGTCAGCGTTTGACTGAAACCTGCATGCCGAAATATGCGCCAACAGAATTCGTAGTTTCAGCTCTGACGAATGATGTTTGAATTGAAAATTACAAAGCTTCTATCCAAAAATGGATTTCAGTGACAAAGATGATGTGATGTTTTTAATGTTCATGGACATTCATTTAAAGTAGTTTATTTTATAGACTTTTTGAAACATTTATGACAGATACGAGGGACGGTCAAAAAGTAATACCTCGTAATTTTTAATTTCATTCAATAGGCAAGAAAACAGATAAAATTCACATTGAAATGTAGCCCCAAGTCTCGTATTTTGTTTCATGGACTTTTGAAAGTTGAAACAGCATTTTGTTTTAAATTTTTTCCGCAGTCGGAAGGCACTTCCTGGTTACAAATGTATGGTTTTCAAACATCAGTTCCCTTCCGTTTATTTAGATGGTTATACATCTTTGAGTGCACAAGCCATATGCAAGGTATGATATGTCCTTCAGTTACCTACTATCAAAGCTGTTTACGTCTGTATCAGTATGTTCTTCCTTGTACTTTTTCTCACTTTACTGATAGGTCCGTCCTTGGGTTTAGTAATAAATAAGCGGGGTTCCCTGGCAGAAGTGGGAGATTTTTTGAACTTCTACGCCTTGGGAAAGAACTGCCACAGAGCCGACTTGCTCTTTCGAGAGAAATTTGTGCTGGTAAATATGAAGTTAATTAAGCTTTAATAGTTTATAAGATTTTTGCAGAGTTGTTTCTAGGAGGTAAAGTTAATTCATAGAAGTAGAGCCATCAATGCTGTAATTTTAATTGACTATAACTGACAGCGCAATTAGGTATTTTGTGAAAAGGTAGTAGGGAATTTTGATAGTTTCCTCAGAGTAGTTGTTTGTATAAATTGGAATATTACTGTTATTTGTCAGAAGACAGGGGATCTAATTTTTCCTGGATTTGTGATTTTAAATGGTGCAGCGTAAAACACGCTCGCGGAATTAAATTAATTTTAGTTCGTAACGGACATGCCATGAGTTACCCTCTTATCTAAATTATTATCAGAGTGCATTCATTCTTTTTATGAGATAATGAAAGCTTAAAGATGGTAGATGTTAAATACTATAATTTTGAGACACGATGCACGTAATTTCATTGTGATTTTCGAGGATTTGGAGAGAGGGGTACCGGAGCACGTGCTGTGTCTATTTTCTTAGAGGGGTGAATCTGAAAACGGAAGAAGAAGGGAGATAACGAGGCATGCAGTGTAAAATAGGATTTCAGTTCCTTTAGAGATTTTAATGTACATTGTTATCAGAATCGGGTGTAAATAATATTCCCGACACGTGGGTGAAGATTTCTCAATATTTGAGTTATAATATTAGCGAATAATACGCTAGGGTTTTGGTGTGTATTTAATTGTTCAAGTGTGTGTAAATTACCAGCGGACTAATTTGTGTAACGCTGTGGTAATAGAACGAGTGGCTTTAAATGTTAGAGCATGGGAAATTGTGTATTTTTCTCTGTGTGGGTAAAACCTACATTTTGAAGTCAGCAGTTACGGGTCTAGTTGGGATTTTTAATTAGTCCCTTATTTAATAGACGTATGTGTATACTGATGAATTCATGGAGATGGGAGATTATTGTCGGGTGAAGTCTATTGTATTTTGGTAGCCAGGTAAACACATCGATCATTGTTAAATAGTAGGGCCAGGAATTTACTGGCAACAGGTTCATTCAGTGGTTAGAATGTTGTGACGGGCTAACCTAAGCCGCCAGCATGTAAGAGATTAAGCCAGCTGAGTCTGGAGATTAGAGTGTCGATAAGACAGTATTTGAGGGAAAGTGGGGGTAGGCATGTTTACTAATCGCTGAAGCGACACTAGAGCATGGGAGCTGCATGGAAGATTTGAAAACTTAAGTGTTATAGAGATTTGAAACTTAAGTGTTAGAGATTTGAAACTTAAGTGTTAGAGATTTGAGACTTAAGTGGTTGAAGAGTTGGGATTTAAGTGTTGAAGAGTGAGAGTTAAGGGAGTTAAGTGTTAAGGATATGGGAAATTTGTTGTGCGATATATATTTGTTATTGTTTTGTCCACAGCAGATATTTTCCAGGCGTGGCAGCTAGGGCTATAGTAGTCCTTCAGCGGCTAGAAGTTCGCCGGTCTTCTCATGAGAAGAAGAGTCGGCAGAGCCAGGAAAGAAAGGGGAGTAGTGACAAGGGGGTCACTGGTGCAAACGTTTTGTACCCAAGAGAGCAAGGAGCTGGAAGCACAGACTTCTTCAGCAAGAACAAGAGGTTCTTAATAAAATTCGGAGCTATTCATGCTCAGATAAAGCACACACTGAACCTAGGCGCAGGGCCTAGAGGTGTCGTGATTGGTCGGTCATAATAACACCGACGGCCCAGACCCAAGAGAGGGGTAACGGGGCCTGTGATTTTTCCAGAATCGTCATTGGTAGTGCAGAAGAGTCCAAGTCGAGAAACCAGAATACCAATTCAAGTTAGCAGCTACAACAGGCGGAGAAGAGGGGAAAGGGTTAACATCCCTCTTTACTGCACGAGATAGATAGAGAGAGGGAGAGTAGTGGAGGAGTCGTTTCTGTAGGAACTAGGAGTGTCAGACAGACACTGAACATAACATTAGAACTCAGCAAGTCATCTGTAAGTTGTGTCGGAGGTGATAGAAGGGTTCTGGTCATGGACTTTGTGATAGTCAGAGAATATTTAGCCTTGTGATAGTCAGAGAATATTTAGCCTATAGTGGAGCAGCGGTGTAGGCGCGTCATTTGTGTAGAACCACGTCTGCAGACAGACGGACAGTAGGAGTTAGGGCGTGTTTACATGATATCAGGTTGATTAGGAGAAAGACGGATCTGGTGTTCGAGATCCTCCTTCACATGTTGTTGTATTACTTACCTTTCTTCCTTACAGGTTGAGGGGAGGGCGACTGTGGGGTTACCTTACCTAATCACTTGAAATTAATTGTTATGTTCTTTCCAGGTGTATGAACACGCATGTTTATTCTATTTTTGTAGTATGTTATATGAATTTTTTTTGTGTGGTGTAAATAAAATCCATTGTAAATTTCCGGCTGGATCAGTCACTTACTTCAACCTATATGTTGTCTGTAAGTGGTGTCTGTGGTGTTAAGTATTAAACCTTATCCCAGTCTTGGTAGCTAGAGGTAGTGAGGTTATCGCAAAACATTACGTCACTTAGTGGCAAGGGAGAGTCAATTTCGGTTCTCGACCCTTGACGCCAATAGCCTCATCTCCCACAGTCACTGTTATTTTCTTCTGAAATCTATCTTCTTAGTCTTTCTTTCCACTAGGGTCTAGTCTATTTAGGTAGGCAACCTCTAGTCTTAAATCCACTTCGTGACAAAGTGGGTGCTATCGTCCGGTGAATCATCTTTGTTACGTTCAATTCTGTGATCTTGACAAAGTGGCGGCGTTCGTCCGGTAGATCATCTTTGTTGGGATCAATTCTGTGATCGTGTCAAGATTCATAGATTGTTTCTATAGGAAAGTTCTGGAAAATAGATTCTTTATAATATCCCCTAGACTAGAGCTATATATATAAACTGATCCAGCTAATAGTTTTTTTCCACAGGAAGTTTCTCCACAGGGTGCAGTCAGATTGTAGCTGTAGTTAGTTGATGACTAGAGGTAACTGATGGCTAACTGAATTTTTCTTAACAGGAAGGTAAATTCGGGTTTTTAGGTAGCTGCTTAATGAAAATTTTTTTCAGGTAGTTCTTCAGATTGGTGCTAGTCTGAGTTCGGGTTTTGGGACATTGGTTACACAGGGAGTAGTGCCCAGAAGGTAACAGTAAATTTTTCGTGTTCCTTTTTTGTCATTTCCCCTCGTGGTGAGTTACTGCTGATTTGTCAGGTAAGATGGCTGAATTGGTCAAGCTACTTACTGCATGGAAGGACGCAGCTAAAAGCATGGGGATGAATGAGGCCGAGACTAGGGCTTACATTATGAGGGAACAGGACCGGCAGACGGAGAGAGAGAAAAGGGAAGCGGAGAAAGAAGAGAGGGCCCGACTGGCAGAGATGGACCTGCGTAAATTGGAAGCGGAGAAAGAAGAGAGGGCCCGACTGGCAGAGATGGACCTGCGTAAATTGGAAGCGGAGAAAGAAGAGAGGGCCCGACTGGCAGAGATGGACCTGCGTAAATTGGAAGCGGAGAAAGAAGAGAAGGCCCGACAGGCAGAGGAGAGAAAGGCAGAAAGGGAGGCGAAGGAAAGGGCCACAGAAGCAGAGAGACAGCATGAACTTGCCCTGCGTTCACTGGAACTGCAGTACCGATCTTCGAAAGGCAGTTCGGCTAACGGAGATTCTCCCGGAGCAGGGGCGACAGACACCTCAGGAAACGGAGGGCCCCGGATGGCAGCCATGAATTTTCCAATGGACTCTTTCCCTAACGGGAATGAGAAAATTGACATATTCCTGGAAAAATTTGAACGAATGGCAAAAGCGTACGGGTTGGATGAGAGTTTGTGGTGCCTCAAATTATCTCAGTCGTTGAAAAACCAGGCCTACGACATCTATAGTAAGATGCTCAGTGATGAACAAAATAACTTTGAGGCCCTTCGTAACGCACTGTTACAACGCTTTCAGTGGACCCCCCGTAAGTGCCAAGCTATGTTCAGGGAGAGCAGGCCGGAGAAAGGAGAGAGTTTTCCCCATTTTGCAGAAAGGCTGAGGAATTATCTCACTCGTTGGAGAGAATTGTCGGGTCTAGCAAAAACTTTTGAAGGACTCGAAGAGCTTGTCATGTGCGAACAAGTGAAAGCAAACATGTCTCCTGACTTGAGGAGGTATCTGGCGGAGCAGGGCGCCCAGCAACTGGACCAGATCATTCTTTTTGCTGAAAGGTTCCAGACGGCACAGGCCGAAGTACTGGGCCAGAAACGAAAACACCCAGACCTGCCAGCACTGGACCAAGGAGCATCGGCATCGCAGTCGTTTTCGTCTTCTGCTCATCAGCAGCAGGGGCCGTCTCGCAAGGAGCCCCATCCCATTCATAACCTGCGGCCCCAACCGCATAACAGAGCACAGGCGACAACGTCTCATGAACCTGCTAGAAACAGGGGAGAAAACGACAGGTACTGTCGCAATTGCCGTACCACCTCTCACTGGACTTCTCGGTGTGTAAACAAACCACCCACTCACCATACAGCGTGTTTAAGGGCGGTGAGAGTGAAAAAAGGGAACAATTGGGAACCTTTCAAAGCAGAGAAGTGTTTCTCTAACAGTGGACCAGCAGTAGTGAATGGGACTGCTACCACTTGTTTATTTGACAGCGGGCTTACTTACCCGAGTATCGTCGCCCGACATTTGGTACAACCAGGCCAAATGACTAAGGAAAAGGTTGATATTGGTGGAGTTTTGAGGGGAGGGACCTCACAGCGTCTGCAGATAGCCAATATTAAGGTGGAGAGCAGGTTTGTGCGTGGCACAATCAAAGCTGCTGTAATGGAACAGCCAGCTTATGACTTCATCTTGGGGGCCCCATATATAGTTTTGGGAAACCCCCCAGTCCCGATCCTTGCTGGTGCAAGGGGGCCTACTACAGGCCAGAGAAGTGAAAAGGGAATGTCCCGGATTCACGGAGCCCCACGAGAGCTCAACCAGCCACGCCTTGAGATGGAGAGGTTAAATACCTCCAAGGTTAGTGGAATGGTTTTTGCAGAGGCGTATCCCTCTGACAGCCCTGTTAAGCCGAAGGGCCAAACAGCGGCGACGCCTTTGATTTTGGAAATACCTTCGTTGTCGTCGGGAATTAGGCCCCCGATGGTATTACCTCCTGAGAGCGAGGAACATACTGACAAGAGTGGTAGAACGTATGTACACGACCAGCGCAATCTTCATAGGGCAGAAGACAGCGAATCGAGCGAACATATGTTTCCAACCAGCCCTGGAGCCCCATCCGACCAGCACTTTACTCAGACGGAGGAGGACAGTGATCTGAGAAACCGTTTGCCTATAAACGGAGATGGGCCCCATCCCGCTGCTAGCTCGCTAACAGAAAGCGGCTCTTGCAAAGAGGCAAGAAGCAAAAACGTACCACCAAATGCGTTCTGCTTAGTAGGGGAAACGGATGTCGCTGAGGTCAGGCGCAACCCAGTGAGAACCCCTGGTGGGAGAGTAGAGAAAGGAGCAATCTCTACGCAACCTCTAGGCAAACCAGAGGGGAGTGAAGCGATCGGAGAATTTATGCTGGAAGCACCAGATAGTTCGCACCTTCATCGCCATATACCTGCGGTCTCAAACCCGCCGAGATGCAGCAAGGTAGTCGCCATCGTCAGGCAGCCACAAAGCCAGTTGGTCAGGGCAGCCGACCAAGACAGCTTTTTTACGGACATAGCCAAGGAAGGTTCAGACCCACCATTGGATGGCACAGGTCCGAAGAAAGATCAACTCTTCCACCGGAGCATGGGAGTTGGTAGAAGAAGAAGAAGGAGGAAACGTAGAAGAAGAAAGTCGCAGGACAACCATGGGAGTTGTAGTCGCCAGGCGGAAATAACCAGTCGTGACCATGAGACTTCAGGACTGACAGTCAGATCTGTAGACTTGTATAGGGGCCAGTCTGGAAATACAAGATCACATTAAATTAGATCGTGTACCACGAACTTGAAGAGGGGGGGTAATGTGAGAAGTTAATGTGATTGAATTTACAACAGGCCCCAAGTTTCGGTTCCTAGCATTTTTTTTTTTTTTTACGTTTTTAAGGAAGATTACGGTGGGATTTTTATCTTATTCGTTTTTTTTTTTATTTCTCTTTGTATAATAATCGAGTTTGGATTTTCTGTGTAGATTAAGAATTACGGTTTCTAGAAAAGATGGTAGTTTTAACTTTTAGACTGGCACCAGCGCGCTGTTTCATTAAGATAATTCGTTCATGTAGAGATTTTCTAGTGTAACAAAATGGCAGAGCATTTCTGGTACTTTCTCAATGAGCGCGTGGAACGAAATTTTCCGCTTGGGGTTCTAAATTTAGATCATGACCGCAGTCGATTCCTGGCCCGTTGGTTGGTTCATAGATCGACCCGCTTAAGAACAAAGCCTAGCTATGACTCACGCGTAGCGTGGTCTCGAGTAATAAATAAGCGGGGTTCCCTGGCAGAAGTGGGAGATTTTTTGAACTTCTACGCCTTGGGAAAGAACTGCCACAGAGCCGACTTGCTCTTTCGAGAGAAATTTGTGCTGGTAAATATGAAGTTAATTAAGCTTTAATAGTTTATAAGATTTTTGCAGAGTTGTTTCTAGGAGGTAAAGTTAATTCATAGAAGTAGAGCCATCAATGCTATAATTTTAATTGACTATAACTGACAGCGCAATTAGGTATTTTGTGAAAAGGTAGTAGGGAATTTTGATAGTTTCCTCAGAGTAGCTGTTATATAAATTGGAATATTACTGTTATTTGTCAGAAGACAGGGGATCTAATTTTTCCTGGATTTGTGATTTTAAATGGTGCAGCGTAAAACACGCTCGCGGAATTAAATTAATTTTAGTTCGTAACGGACATGCCATGAGTTACCCTCTTATCTAAATTATTATCAGAGTGCATTCATTCTTTTTATGAGATAATGAAAGCTTAAAGATGGTAGATGTTAAATACTATAATTTTGAGACACGATGCACGTAATTTCATTGTGATTTTCGAGGATTTGGAGAGAGGGGTACCGGAGCACGTGCTGTGTCTATTTTCTTAGAGGGGTGAATCTGAAAACGGAAGAAGAAGGGAGATAACGAGGCATGCATTGTAAAATTTGGATTTCAGTTCCTTTAGAGATTTTTATGTACATTGTTATCAGAATCGGGGGTAAATAATATTCCCGACACGTGGGTGAAGATTTCCCAATATTTAATTTAAAATATTAGCGAATAATACGCTAGGGTTTTGGTGTGTATTTAATTGTTCAAGTGTGTGTAAATTACCAGCGGACTAATTTGTGTAACGCTGTGGTAATAGAACGAGTGGCTTTAAATGTTAGAGCATGGGAAATTGTGTATTTTTCTCTGTGTGGGTAAAACCTACATTTTGAAGTCAGCAGTTACGGGTCTAGTTGGGATTTTTAATTAGTCCCTTATTTAATAGACGTATGTGTATACTGATGAATTCATGGAGATGGGAGATTATTGTCGGGTGAAGTCTATTGTATTTTGGTAGCCAGGTAAACACATCGATCATTGTTAAATAGTAGGGCCAGGAATTTACCGGCAACAGGTTCATTCAGTGGTTAGAATGTTGTGACGGGCTAACCTAAGCCGCCAGCATGTAAGAGATTAAGCCAGCTGAGTCTGGAGATTAGAGTGTCGATAAGACAGTATTTGAGGGAAAGTGGGGGTAGGCATGTTTACTAATCGCTGAAGCGACACTAGAGCATGGGAGCTGCATGGAAGATTTGAAACTTAAGTGTTATAGAGATTTGAAACTTAAGTGTTAGAGATTTGAAACTTAAGTGTTAGAGATTTGACACTTAAGTGGTTGAAGAGTTGGGATTTAAGTGTTGAAGAGTGAGAGTTAAGGGAGTTAAGTGTTAAGGATATGGGAAATTTGTTGTGCGATATATATTTGTTATTGTTTTGTCCACAGCAGATATTTTCCAGGCGTGGCAGCTAGGGCTATAGTAGTCCTTCAGCGGCTAGAAGTTCGCCGGTCTTCTCATGAGAAGAAGAGTCGGCAGAGCCAGGAAAGAAAGGGGAGTAGTGACAAGGGGGTCACTGGTGCAAACGTTTTGTACCCAAGAGAGCAAGGAGCTGGAAGCACAGACTTCTTCAGCAAGAACAAGAGGTTCTTAATAAAATTCGGAGCTATTCATGCTCAGATAAAGCACACACTGAACCTAGGCGCAGGGCCTAGAGGTGTCGTGATTGGTCGGTCATAATAACACCGACGGCCCAGACCCAAGAGAGGGGTAACGGGGCCTGTGATTTTTCCAGAATCGTCATTGGTAGTGCAGAAGAGTCCAAGTCGAGAAACCAGAATACCAATTCAAGTTAGCAGCTACAACAGGCGGAGAAGAGGGGAAAGGGTTAACATCCCTCTTTACTGCACGAGATAGATAGAGAGAAGGAGAGTAGTGGAGGAGTCGTTTCTGTAGGAACTAGGAGTGTCAGACAGACACTGAACATAACATTAGAACTCAGCAAGTCATCTGTAAGTTGTGTCGGAGGTGATAGAAGGGTTCTGGTCATGGACTTTGTGATAGTCAGAGAATATTTAGCCTTGTGATAGTCAGAGAATATTTAGCCTATAGTGGAGCAGCGGTGTAGGCGCGTCATTTGTGTAGAACCACGTCTGCAGACAGACGGACAGTAGGAGTTAGGGCGTGTTTACATGATATCAGGTTGATTAGGAGAAAGACGGATCTGGTGTTCGAGATCCTCCTTCACATGTTGTTGTATTACTTACCTTTCTTCCTTACAGGTTGAGGGGAGGGCGACTGTGGGGTTACCTTACCTAATCACTTGAAATTAATTGTTATGTTCTTTCCAGGTGTATGAACACGCATGTTTATTCTATTTTTGTAGTATGTTATATGAATTTTTTTGTGTGGTGTAAATAAAAATCCATTGTAAATTTCCGGCTGGATCAGTCACTTACTTCAACCTATATGTTGTCTGTAAGTGGTGTCTGTGGTGTTAAGTATTAAACCTTATCCCAGTCTTGGTAGCTAGAGGTAGTGAGGTTATCGCAAAACATTACGTCACTTAGTGGCAAGGGAGAGTCAATTTCGGTTCTCGACCCTTGACGCCAATAGCCTCATCTCCCACAGTCACTGTTATTTTCTTCTGAAATCTATCTTCTTAGTCTTTCTTTCCACTAGGGTCTAGTCTATTTAGGTAGGCAACCTCTAGTCTTAAATCCACTTCGTGACAGGCACTACTACATTTATTTTTCCTACTGAGCCAATATGGCCATGTTTCATTTATTTTTCCCCCTATTACACTGATATGTACTTCCTTACATTTATGTTTTTCCTCTACTGTGCCAATATGGCCTTCCTTCACTTATGTTTTTCCTCCTATACCGATGTTTCCTTCTCGTGTTTGTTTTTTCCTACTGTAGCGCTTTGTTCTTCCTAAGATTTATTGTTTACGCCCCTTTATATCAGTCCCATGTATCTTATATCGTCCTCTAACCTACATGTGCTCGTATTTCTTAGTTTTCTCTTCTTTTTCCGAGGGTCATGTCAGTGAATTTCGCGTGCACTATTGTTATATTAGTCTACATATGTTTGTATCTCAATTTAACATGCTGTTTCAATGGCTGTCTGACATGCTGGCCACTAAACGTATGAATGTTAAATGTTCCATAGGACCGAAGAGCGAAAAATAGATCGCATGAATTAGGTAACTCAGTCGTTAGGTACATGAGGGTTTCATTCAATTGGATCTGTCTAGGCGTATATATGCAAGTTTGATTCAAGTATTTTTGCTATGTCATATATGCAGGTTCTGTCACGTGGCTCTGTCAAATCAGATAAGCAGGTTGTACAAAGTTGTATATGCACTCTTCAGACAAGTGGCTCATATATCAAGGTTTCATTCAAGCATTTCTATGAAAGACAAGGATTATCTCGATGCCGGTCTCACCGATTTTTATTCAAGTGTTGGTCCTTTTTCTCCTTCTTCTTCTTCCTCTTTTACCTTCAGACTTCTACATTAAGGACTGTTAACGTTTATTTTCTTTAACAACGTCAGGTCACTGACAATGGCAAAGTCAGTATGGTCGGGCTTACAGGTGGCCGACAAGTGAGCAAACAAGTACATATATAGATACGCGAATGTCAGAGTTCTTTAAAGGTGTAATATCCATTCTGCACTCACGCACACACAGTAACGATGGTTCAGGAAGAAGTGGAACTGCTATAAAGTTATACACTGTATATTTACACCACAATCACGTGGACATCATAGCAAATCATGGAGCGACATGTAAATAAGTCCATAACAGCGTGCATAAATCCAAAGGTATATAATCATAGATGACAGCCCATAGTAGATCATCAGGCATCAGGTAAGTAAATCCGCACAACTCAGTTACAGGTACAAAATCTGAAGTACATAGGCTGCATAACCCCGCAGCTCACATTTCATAGTACTACAGCAAAAATATCCATCAAAAGGACTGCATAAATCGCAGTTCACAGCAGCTCTCTACACAGTATTATAACAGTAAATCCATGCAATAACTATTTCACAAACGGTTGCACACAGCAACCCTGAGCATAATATATCTATTCCAATCACAGGGGAAAATCCATCATAGGAAATATGAATCATAATATTAATGGCCGGTACAATCCATGGTCTCAAAGAATCAATCTTGGAAGGAAACTCTTCCCTTCACTTTCAAAAATACATTCCCCTCGATAATAACTTCTGGACACACTAACGAGATGGAACAACCATCTTGAAGCCCTGCCAGGAACGTACTGTCACGAGATTACAGCTTCTCGGAACAGCTCAGTACAAATTACTCATGCGCGAACTAACCGCGTGAGACTACAGCTCAGCTCAACCGTCTCTTCCCCCAAACTATCACTAAGAACCTTCGAAAACTTTCTTTATCTTATTTTTAAAATAAACTAACAACTACTCAGTT
This sequence comes from Oreohelix idahoensis, assembly GCA_024509875.1. Lineage (NCBI taxonomy): Eukaryota > Metazoa > Mollusca > Gastropoda > Stylommatophora > Oreohelicidae > Oreohelix > Oreohelix idahoensis. The sequence continues at coordinate 29,924 of JAMPIV010012945.1, forward strand.
GAGCTATGTTCAAAAATTACCGAGCATAAAGCCCCCAACTAAAAAATCATCTCGTCACCAAAGCATGCTAACTAGCGTGTGTACAAAAATCCGACCCATACATACAAATCTTTAACACCTAACTCCCATTAATAAAACATGACTTAACAAGGACTCTAATAATGGGCAGAAGTCAGCTCAAGGTTCCTGACATCTCCAAACAGTTTTTTTCGTGGAGAGAAGTGGGTTGTTGCCATATGCTACTCCGTTCACTGCTGTATATTGGGGAGGACTTGCAACGTGCTGTGACAATTACGTAAGCGGAAAATGATGATCTGGTCTCGCCTAGATAGCTGGTGATACGCAACATTTTAAATAATTTCCTTAAATTATTATGTGAGTTTTTTTTTTTCCTATTTGGACTTGAACGTTGACCGTTGCTTTTAAAGTTTAGGTCCAATATTAAATAATCTGCATCGCGTACTTCCCGGGGGGGGGGGGGGGGGGAGGGAGGGGGGGGGGGGGGGGGGGGGGGGGGAGAAAGGGGGAGAAAGGGGGGGGGGGTTCTGCACAGATTCCTTTTAATCCCTCGTACGACATTCTTGATGGAGCAACGGTCCTATTCTTTGTTTGTGTCATCAGAGAACCCCGGGAACGAGGCGTGGTTGTGGATGGGGATGGCAAATTCATAACTAAAACAAACTACAACAGAAACTATTACAGCAAGAGTAAACTACTTTGGTGCAAGCTTTCTGCATGAAGGTCAACCGCAGTAATGGTTACGTGGTCTTTCATAAAATAAAGAGAAAGAGATGTGAATGTCCAGAGAATGGAATCCTGAGGTTAAAGGGGGCATATACACCCAGAAATATACAAAAAAGGTTATTTTTGATTTGCATATAATAATTGTGTTTTAAATATTTATAAGCCTTTTTACTTCGATGTTCTTTTTGAATTATGTGTTTATCTGTAATAGTTTATGAGTTATCAATGTTCAAAGAGAATCAGATAAGTGTTTTAACATTTTAAAAACTAAAATTTAACGAAAACAGGGCCTGCGATTCACAGTTCCGGTGATATTTTCTACAATTTTAAAGCTATAGCCTTCAAATTTTGCACACTTATAGCCCGTGTTATCCTTTATGGCATGAACCTCCACTTTTTTCTTACATGGTATAGAAACAGAGATATTGCTATACAAAATTCTAAATTTGTGCTATTTAAAAGGGTCATATTGCAAGAGCCATATCTACAAAGCTCATTGGGGTAGACATTTTTGGGTGGTTCACGCCATAGGTAGGGATGTTATGCACATCATCTGCTGGTTTGGCATACTTTGCACTTTTTATGTGAGTGAAATTCATTCCCAGGTGCACTGGGGGTTTTCCTTTCATTTTTTTTCATCACTTCATGTTAATTAATTATTTTCACATAAAACATTAAAATTTATAAAGTAAACTTTGTTCATCATAAAATATAATATCTCTTGTAACATGTGGCCAAATTTTATGTCGACAAGTTTGTTAGTTATTTTTCTGTAATTTTTTAAAAAGATAACCCATTTTTGGCTGGGTGTGGGTTATAAGCTGAAATACTTAAAAATTACAAATAATCACATGAAGTGCTCAACATCAGGGTTTTACTTGCTTGTTTCTCCTAGAACATGGACGGGGGGGGGGGAGGTGGGGGAGGGGGGGTTGGACGTCAGAAGGTTTTACAATGTTAAACTGACAAAACCTGAACAGGTCACTGCATTTGTTTGCAATTGTACAGTTGATATTTAGCTTAAGTTATGTTAAGTGACCTGAGTTCTATGTTTGACCGTGGTCGGAAAAGGCAGCAAATAATTGTAACTCTGGATCCTTCCAAGCATGTCGTAAAAGGCGAGTTAGGAAGGTTTGGCATTGGACTGGCAACTCCATCCAGTTAAAAAAAATTCAAGCCACAAAAACTTCAGCAACATTTTGTACAAGTCAACTTCAGAAAATAATTCAGCTCAGCCATCCAGGACGGACGGTCCTCTGGTTTTTTCTGGAATCCCCAGGGTAACTTCAGTAACGGGAGATCGAAGAACACATAGAGGAGACAACTGGGGAGATCGTAGAACACATAGAGGAGACAACTGGGGAGATCGAAGAACACATAGAGGAGACAACTGCGGAGATCGAAGAACACATAGAGGAGACAACTGGGGAGATCGAAGAAAACATAGAGGAGACAACTGCGCAGATCGAAGAACACATAGAAGAGACAACTGGGGAGATCGAAGAACACATAGAGGAGACAACTGGGGAGATCGAAGAACACATAGAGGAGACAACTGGGGAGATCAAAGAACACATAGAGGAGACAACTGGGGAGATCAAAGAACACATAGAGGAGACAACTGGGGAGATCGTAGAACACATAGAGGAGACAACTGGGGAGATCGAAGAACACATAGAGGAGACAACTGCGGAGATCGAAGAACACATAGAGGAGACAACTGGGGAGATCGAAGAAAACATAGAGGAGACAACTGCGGAGATCGAAGAACACATAGAAGAGACAACTGGGGAGATCGAAGAACACATAGAGGAGACAACTGGGGAGATCGAAGAACACATAGAGGAGACAACTGGGGAGATCAAAGAACACATAGAGGAGACAGCTGGAGATACAAGTGTAAAGCATGAGGAAGACATAGAAAGACCTGATGACGTATAACAGAGGGACTTGTCGTGAGTTTGCTGCTGACCTAATGCTCCTGGGGGAGCTATATGTTAATTAATGAATCAATGAACAGAGTTTTGAATTAGTTTGTTGAGGCCTGTGCTCTGTAAGAAGCAGACAAGTAATGATGAGGATGTTGGTAATGATGATAAACATGATAATAATAGTGATGTTGGTGGTGATAATGATGTTGAAAATGGTGATGTAGGTGATGATGATAATGACGATGGTCATGGTGATTATGATGATAATGGTGGTGAAAATGGTGATGTTAGTGATGATAATGATGATGATGAGGATAATGATGATGAAGATGATAATGGTATTGATGATGGTAATGATGATGGTGATTATGATGATGATGATGAGGATGATGCTGCTGCTGATGGTGATCATGATTATTAATATTATCATTATTATTATTATTACTACATTGATAATAATGATGATGACGATGATGACGATGATGGTGACGACGAGAGCGATGATGATAGCGACGATTATGATGATGATAATGACGACTATCGGAGTTTAAGAACCACTGACCTAAATCTTCGCGCTTCCTTAAAAATTATTGCTTCTAAATTTTACCAGGTCACAGGCATTAGTACAAAAATAGATTTAATAATAATACGTTATTTCTGCAAAATTGTAAAATCGAGGACCGTTTTACTACGACTTAAAATGGGTGCTGAAAACTGACATAATTGTTAGACTTAGACTGTTAAGTACACTTGCTCCCCAGACCACAATTTGTAGCTGGACTTATGAAAACAGCTAGCATAACTAGTGTAGCTGACTTTTCTCGTAAGATGATTGTAAATTGTTTTGTCTCAGTCTTTTCTTACCCGCCTCCTCCAACTCGACTGCTGCATCCGCAGGCCTATCGTCCAAGGCGACTAATATGAGGTTGTGCATGTGGCTGGCAATCTCATCATGTATAACAAATAGCCACAGAAACCATCACTACAACAACATGTGTCTTCTTGGTACAGGCTTCCTGCCAAGGGGACCAGCTTCAGTGGTGGCTCCATGCTCCGTAAGAAGTGCAAGCGAAAACGGTGGTGGTGATGGTGGGGATGGTGGTGAGGATGATGAGGATGGTGATGATGGTGATGATGATGATGGTGATGATGATGGTGATGAAGATGATGGTGATGATGATAATGATGGCGATGATGATGATGGTGATGATGATAATGATGATGGTGATGATGATAATGATGATGATGATGATAATGATGAGGAAGGTGATGGTGATGATGATGATAGTGATGATGATGATGTTGATGGTGATGATGATGATGTTGATGATGGTGATGATGTTGATGATGGTGATGATGATGATAATGATGAAGATGATGATGATGTTGATGATGATGAGGATGATGTTGATGGTGATGATGATGTTGATGGTGATGTTGATTATGGTGATGTTGATGATGTTGATGGTGATGATGATAATGATGATGGTGATGATGATAATCGTGATGATGATGACACGACAGGAGAGTGGATCAGGAGTATCTAGTACGTAGTTCAGAAGAATACACTACATGAATGAGGAATCAACATCATCATCACCTTTAAGCTCCCTGAGGAGAGCATACGCCTTCAACAAACGTATGCCAGGTCTTCCTGTCCTGTGCCATCAGCTCAAGGTCTTTCCATCTCTTCTTCATGTTTGTCTCCAGTCCTCTTCACCATGTGTTCCTTGGTTTTCCTCTACCTCTCTTACCAAGGGGTAATTCCAGAACAAGAACTGCCTGGTTATAATAACAACAAGTTTTCTCTGGTTATAATAACAACAAGTTTTCTCAGTGTGTGTCATATCCATCTCCAGCATCTTCTTCTCATTTCTTGTTCCACCGGCCGTTGTCTGGTTCTTGTCATCAGTTCTACATTAGCGATCTTGTCATCAGTTCTACATTAGCGATCTTGTCATCAGTTCTACATTAGCGATCTTGTCAACAGTTCTACATTAGTGATCTAGTCATCAGTTCTACATTAGCGATCTTGTCATCAGTTCCACATTAGCGATCTTGTCATCAGTTCTACATTAGCGATCTTGTCAACAGTTCCACATTAGTGATCTTGTCAACAGTTCCACATTAGTGATCTTGTCAACAGTTCCACATTAGTGATCTTGTCAATAGTTCCACATTAGTGATCTTGTTAACAGTTTGTCGTGTAGTGAGTATAGAGGCAACTTCGACAGTAGTTTTCGCCAGAAATAGCCTATGAGATATTAGGTAGAAGGGCTCCAGAAATTGGCTCGTTAAGAAAGGATAGAGACCTATCCGAGATAAGGACAAGAAGAAGAGAATGCGAATGCTTTCCACTGGACAGTGTTTTCTAGTGAACTATGGACAAAGTTCTGTTTCCCAACGACATTAGCTTCTGCCCTTAGATCTTGTAACAGAAATAGCCCCTAACCTCATCTGAGTGTAGAAATTTACCTATATGTAAATATTTAACACCGACAGCACAAGGGATAAATTAACAAACTAGATAATGATCAAACGATTAGTTGGTTTATTAATTAAATATTTATACTGATATGGTTAGTAGTGATTAGAACGTGATGATGGTGCAAGACGATTCACACAAAACGCACAGATGAGATATTAGTATTGTAGTTAATTAAATAGTGGTTAATTAAGAATGAGCTTGTGTAAAGCGAAATGATGATGATGTGATATGATACGGGTTACCAAAATGGTGAGTAATCTACACAGTCCATGTGTCTCTAAATGCTTCTCCCGGATAGGATGATTCACATGTATGCATAGAATGTCCCAAGTTGTTATAAGTTATGTCGCGTGGGGTATATCTAAGTCGAGGACGTTCTGATGAAAACTTGTGTTGTACTGAGAAGGTTGACGATATACAGTCCTTCACTGTTTGACAATATCTATGTAGCGTTTATCAACAGTTAACAGTTGTCGTATGAAAAATGTCGGTTGTCTAATCTCCGAAGGGCACTGGCCAGACTGGATATCTTCACGAAAGGTTCTTGCTGTGTAGACTCATTAACTTGAGTATGTACTCGTGATTCATGAAATATACCTGGAGTAAGCTGCACTGGATTTGACTATGGAATCTGCTTCCTAGAATGCGCTTAAGAGTGTGTTGCACTTTGTATAAATATGAGATTCAACATTAGAGCTCTTTAGCTTGACTTCAGATGGTAAGCTTCCGATGGAGCTGAACTTGATATGAGTAATTAACTGTGAGCTTTAGCTTGACTCATGTAGCAAGCTTTCGAGTGATTTGAAATTGATATAACAATGTATTTAACGTGTGCGCACGTGATATAAGGTGAAGAAAAATGCTGCGTCCACCGTCTTAATCGTGAGCGAGAAATATTCCTTTTTATCTGAGGAATGAAGGATGTCCTATGGCGAATTCTGCTAGTCAAATGTCCGTTTTGATAATTTATTTCTGGTTAGACGTCAGATTCGTAGCGTGCAGACTCAGACTTCTGATGGACTTAAGACACACAAAAGTCTTCGTAAGTTTTCACACTTAATATCACTTGTTGACTTCATTTATACTACTCTTCACTATTGATTTCTATGAGTTCAATTCGAATTATGTTAAATATATTGCGCATGAGAGTCTGTGCGCATGGAAGACTGTGATGATGATTTAACAAGCTAGATGAAAGTGAAGTTTGAACTATTAATTACTTCCTATCAGCCTATCATCTTAGAGGAAAGTCTTCTGATTTTATTTAGTCATGTACAAGAAGAATTAATTGAAAAACTATCTTTCGCACCTTTAGCTTTGAAGTTAAATGAATAAATAATAATAATAAAGTATTAATAATCTGTATAAGATCTATTAACCTTCTTTTCCCTTCGCAAAATCCTTTAAGAACACAATACACCACAGATATGAAATATTTTATCCACACTGAATTAATTGCAGGCTATGCTTTAGGGATTTCTCTACACCACAATGTTGAAAAAACTCCTCTCTCTAACGACCTGCGCGGTACATATATTCCTAAGACGCCCATATGTTCCCAAGTATTGCCTGTGACGTGAAACTCCGCCCATACAACCAATAGCTAAGAGTCCATCAGGTCTCTCGTACGTAGAATCTCTCTTGTCCCCTGTCAGTCTAAAAGTGGGTGGGCCACTCGCTACCAACTTTCAATGCCATGCTTTATGACAAACAGATGCAAAGAGAATCACCCACCTTTCAACGGTCACAAAGCCCTCCATCAACATCTGTTTGTCTATCGCCCCACGTGTCAGCTTTGTTCTATGCTGCTGGTGGCGGCCTTTGTTCCCTAGGTCCAATTTCGCTTGCATGCTAACAAGTCCCTTTGTCGTGCCGGGATTATTGTATTCCATCTGGAAGCAAAGGTTGTTGTTCCGCGACAAGGGCCTTTGATATCACACTCCCGGAGCCATTGTTGCCGGGTCTATTGTATTGTGCGAGACGGTGACCGTGTTGTTTTTAAACAACGGCTTAGACTAATCTTCTGATGATCAGATTGCTTCCTGTTGTATCGCTCTGTAAAGAGTTTCCTATCATAATCTTTTGTGTCAGCCACGCTCTCCTCTTGTAACCAGATGTGTTTAACAAGGTGGGGAACTGAATCAAAAGAATTTCTTTACCACCGATGAAAGAACAAATGTGGTCCTCTAGATACCAGTCGAGAGTAATAAAGATTACAGATGTGTTTAACAAGGTGGGAAACTGAATCAAAAGAATTTCTTTACCACCGATGAAAGGACAAATGTGGTTCTTTAGATACCAGTTGCGAGTAATCAAGATTACAGTTTTCAGATGAAATAGCAAAACGTGGGATGAAAGAGCACGATGTGGGAGAAAATAAAATAAGAAAGATGTAGGAAAAGATAGGGCGATACGGCTTGGCGCTCGTCTATCACACAGTTCCACATTAGTGATCTTGTCAACAGTTCCACATTAGTGTTCTTGTCATACCACTTTAATCCTTATATTCTACGCAAGCACATGAGTACATGGTGTATATTAAGTTGTTAAATCTTTGAAGAAAGTTTTTGCTCAGTCTGCCAGTTTTTCAGTTAAAAGGAAAACTGCATTCATTTCTTCCAGTACTTGGGACCTCCACTGTTAGTTTTCAAACTCTTTTATATTTCTTCACTAACGGATCATGACCTATTTGTCGAAAATTATTACTGTTAGTTGGGTTTTTTTTTTGCGTGATGCAAATGTTGATGTGTAGTTGACCAGGTATGCGTGTCGATGTCACCTGAACAGTGTACTGGTGCGGTGAAGATCTGAGTCACTCACGCTGACAGCATACATGGTCCTTGTACGATGATGATGATGATGTGAGACATGGGTGTGTGCAGACGCGAATGCGTGTAGGATCATATATAGTATACAATGTACCAGTCACACTCGTACAGAAGCCAATGATGGTTGCAACTACTGGTAACAGTTCATACATTTATTCACAGCACTAACAGTAGTATCACACAGGAACAGTCAATGTAAACAGGATCACGTACATCATGTTAATTGAAATGGCTTGGTACATATCAGGCATTCTAAAGCTGGTAAACATTCAAATATGTGGGCATGATCAATAGTGGTGTGTCCTTTAACGTACAGTTCATATGGCCGCTTTGGTATCCCTGACTGAACGCGTCAGATACCTTAATAACTCCGTCATACAAAAGACGAGCCCTTAACTCATGTAATCCTATTACCAGGGCCGTCGTTCAACTTGGCATAACACGCCAGTTACATCTTTACATGCGGTAGAATAGTGGCCATTACACAGGCCTCGATATGACGTCAGCTGTGTACTCTTCATAAGCAGGTTGTATAAACCCTGCTATAATGTTTGTATAAATATACCGCCAACCTGCGGTTTCCACCATATATAACTTCGTCACTGGACTTCTGATCATATGAAGACGAATAGTCTTAAATAGCTACCTTGAGCACAAAATATAAGTTCTGCATTACAGGAACGGTGAGCTGTTCTCACAGGCTAGGTAAGCCTTTAACAAATTTTGCAACCGAATGCGTAGTAATGATAAAGTCGGTGTTACCTTGAAACGAATCCTCAGAACATAAGAAACAACACTGTTGTCATTCCTGACGTACAGTAAATCACTGGGGAAAACTGCCAACGCAGTCACTTCGAAGATTTTTCTTCCCCAGGAAACAATGGACATTCACGTCCTACAGAAGCCAGTTCGCATCTCTACCTCCCGGAAATCTAATTTTGCGCTCTCCAACTGCGCATGGCACATAGCCCAGAACTGTTTACCTTTGACCCTAAAGGTCGAACACAGTGAATAAACCAAAAAGGGAGATAACTCCTAATCAACCTGACACAGCAAAGTTAAGACATAGTTCCCTAACCTTGACCAGGGTGAAAAACATACAACCAATAAATCGACGTTTGAAACTCCGTTAAAGATGACAGCAACAATTACCCATTTAATGCTAAGCACTAAGAGTATATAGTGTTCTAACCCCTCAAGTGACCAATGACGTCAAGTTCCGACATGATACCATTACTATGATATTATCTCACACAAGCAAAGACAATTTGAAATGAAGTTAATATTCACTTTGTAAGACAAGGATTGTTCAGTAAACGACTTTGTGCTAGTTTTTCGCTTGTGAAAAAATGTCGAAATACTGTGTTTGCTTAATTTTCAATTTTGCTGCACAATCAAGCCATAAATTGAACACCAAGTTGTTTGGCGTAGGATATCTTCTGCCACAAACATTAAAAAAATTAAGCCAGTATAAATAAATATAAATATAGAAAGAAAAAAAATGAAATTACACTTACAAGGGAATAAACGGGCAGTTAAAAGTGACATGCAGTACAGACAAATACAAATGTTACAAGTGGCAATATGAGGCAGTGGGAGAAAATAAGGTTGGTCATTTGAAATAGATTGGAAAGCTGGGAGATTAGGGGGTGGAGTCATCTAGAAATCACTCAAATAGATGTTACCACTGCTTGTTATAATTGATATGTACATTTCAAATGATCATATTGCACAAATAGAAATATATATATTTTTTACAACGCACTATTGGATCGATGTTTCATTTAGATTCAAGAGACAGAGATAAATAAATAGATACACGTTAATGTTGTGATATTGGATATAATTATATATAGTTATTAAGAAGAGGTTTTTGGAAAAGACTGTAATGGAGACAATATAGTCGATCATATGGGACATATATAAATATATAATTGTTTTTAAAAATCGGTCCTATAGAACACATAGAAATAGATATTACAGTTAGCCATATGGGGGCCTAAAAAACACATATAGAAGTGAGTTGGAGACAGATATAAAAGGGATTTTTTTTTCAAGCAATCAATCTGGGTTCGATTCCCGGCAGAGGTGCGCGATTATATTATTAGTCTTTAATTTTAACAAAAGGTGCAAACAAAATGAAAACCGTTATTGGGTGGTTGCCATGTAATAAAACGGAATTATTAAAGCGATTTCAGTGTTTTAATCCATTTACCTTTTCAGAAGTTTTTTTTTTTAATTAGTTTCCAATTGCACGTGTGTATTGACTGGTTAACATGCTCGGTGGAATGCGAAAGGTGGAAGGAAATTGAAAGGAAGAAAGTGAACACATTAGATATGTGCCGTCTTCGGGAAATGAGCAGAATGCGCACACCATAGTTTGTCATATAATTTCTTGATGAGTCGTTGGCTCGTCATATCATAAGTATTGACGTCCTGCAAGTCTAAATTATAAATATAGCCTTCGCTATCCCCTGATGACCAGCAGCTGACACCCATTTGAGACAAACTGCTGCAATGTACATCATTGCTTTAATCTTTATTTATTAGAAGAGACCTACCTTTTTGTCAATGTACGAAATAGTCTGAAAGGCACAATACATTTTAATGACTGATTTAACTATGTTTTCTTTTCTTGTTTGCCATCTTTGCTTCCCAGGCTGCTTACAGCTGATCTCAAACGTTTATTGCCTCTTGCCTTGAGAAATTGTGCCATCCCCAGGAAAATAGTAGAAAGCGCGCAGCATAGTTCTTTCCTGTCATTTCGTGACAGGTTATCAGATTATAAGTAATGACGTCTTCGCAACCTAACTCTGTGCAAGTGTTCAAAAGAGTGTAAATGGCACAATATACTTTCATGACCGATTTAACTGTTTTATTTTCTTTATACGTGTTTTTAATAAGTGTTTTGCAATTAATAAATAACAATCAAGAGTTAATTTCAGATAATGTGAATATTCAAATGCAGATTGTTAACCCTTGGCCTCGACCATAATCGTCTTAACTGAACTGCTGCTAAGATTGTTATGTGTCATGAAATGAAGTTCGTCTATCTGTTTTTTTTTAATTTCCAGGGACGTGTTCAGCGATTTGATCAAGGTAGATAAACATATCCTGCCAAAATTTATAACTGCTGCCACGTGGATCTGCTTCTGGTAGGTCAGGCTATTCTTTGCTTTAATTTTTCTTTATTTAATTTTTTTTAGTTTCTGTACTAGGTCTTCATTCATTAAGCAATTTAGTGGGAAATTTAAAAGGTAAAATGGTATTTTAAAAGCCAATAGAACAATTTTAAACAAGTGAATAGATTCAAATACTTAGACACGTTAATAACAACTGATGCACATCAGAGGTGAAGAGCAGAATATCCTAGGCATAAAGAGCGTTCAACAAAATGGAAAGTATTGTATACAAAGAATATGTGTCATTGGAAGTAAAAAAGAGAGTTCTTCGGTGTTATATAGAGCCAATCCTGACATGCGGAAGTCAGTCACAGACAATTTGTAAATAGCGGGAAATGCAATGGAGGCCACAGAGATGTGACTTTTTCAGATTAATATTAAGAATACCTTGTACAGGTAAAGATGGTGTCTTCAAATAAGCATTCATAAAAACATGAAGGAATAATATTTTATCTCTGAAAATGAAGAAATAATATTTTATGCCAGAAAATAAAGAGATAAAATCTTTTGTCTGAAAATGAAAGAATAATATTGTGTGTCTCAAAATGAAGAAATAATATTTCACGTCTGAAAATGAAGAGATAATATTTTTTTTTTGAAAATGAAGGAATAATACTTTATGTCTGAAAAATGAAGAAATAATATTTTATGTCTGAAAATGAAGCAGTAACTTCCTACGTGTGAAAATGAAAAGATAGTATCTTATGTCTGAAAATGAAGAAATAATATTTTATGTCTGAAAATGAAGAGATAATATTTTATGAATGAAAATGAAGAGATAATGTTGTATGTCTGATAATGAAGAGATAATATTTTATGTCTGAAAATAAAGAGATATAATCTTTTGTCTGAAAATTAAAGAATAATATTGTGTGTCTGAAAATGAAGAGATAATATTTTATGTCTGAAAATGAAGCAGTAACTTCCTACGTGTGAAAATGAAAAGATAGTATCTTATGTCTGAAAATTAAGAAATAATATTTTATGTCTGAAAATGAAGAGATAATACCTTATGTCTGAAAATGAAGAAATAATGTTTTATGTCTGAAAATGAAGAAATAATATCTTATGTATGAAAATGAACAAATAATATTTTATGTCTGAAAATGAAGCAGTACCTTTCTACGTCTGAAAATGAAGAGATAGTGTCTTGTGTCTGAAAATGAAGAAAAAATATTTTATGTCTGAAAATGAAAAGATAATATCTTATGCCTGTTTGTGAAGCGGTATCACATAGCTTTCCCATCTTCCATCCTGCAGTAGACCTTTCTTAGTGGTCTTGTATACAAAGCATGCAGACCTTGAGGTGGAAGGATATAAGTGGAACGGGATCGACCTTTGCCGTGTCAGTTACGGGTATTCTTGGGTAAATAATACAACTTGGGGCTGTTATTGCTTGAGAATACACGTAATCGCCTCGGCAACTCACGTCTGCTCCAACCACGAGAAAGCGGCATCGCTTGACAGAAGAAGTAAAACCTATACATAATGTGCACGCCTGTTGTTACTGTTGTTGCTGATGTTGTTGCTGTGTTTTTGTTACTGCTGTTGTCGCTGGTGTTGCTGTTGCTGTGTTCTTGCTGTTGTTGTTGCTGCTGTTGTTGTGGATGATGTTGTTGCAGTTGTTGTTGCTGCTACTGTTGTCGATGTTGCAGTTATAGCTGTTATTGATGTTGTTGTTATTGCTGTTGTTGCTTTTGGTGTGGCTGATGTTTACATTGTTGTAAAGGGTGTTGTTGTTGCTATGTTTCCGCTGTTGTTGTTGCTGCTGCTGTTGCTGTGGATGTTGCTGTTCCTGGTGCTGCTGTGGCGGCTGTTGCTGGTGATGTAGTTATTGATGCTGTTGTTGGTGATGTATTTATTGCTGCTGCTGTTGTTGTTGCTTTTTCTGTTCCTAAAATCATTCCTGGTTCAGATTTTTCTGGTTGACAATAGCGATCTCCTTCATGGATTTGTATAATAAAAATTAAAACCGTATGCATTAACATTATCTTTAACTGTCTTTTGTTTCCTGTTTTCGTGCTTCTGTCCCTGTCGAAGACATTGTAGTCGTAACGTGTGCCGTGTCTTTCTCCTTTGTTCCAGTGAAACAAACTATTTTTGGTTCACCTTATTACCGTATACCCAGAAGGCTTGTGTTTGAACCCACTTCTGTTTTCAGAAATAAAGAAGGAAACCTGAGCCTTGTGAAAAGTAAATAAATATAGGTAATTAACATTCACTCGTTGGACGGAAAGGAAACGTATATTTCTTGTCTGTTGTTTGGTGTCAGTCTAATGAGTGCCAGTTAATTACCTGTATTTGGTGCTGTTGCGACATGCGAGTGTCAGGTTTACTTAGATGGTAGTTGTAGTCTCTGTCACGGGTTGACTCCACTTTTCTTTGCAGTGATGGTCCAATAATGGCCAAAACTTAGAGTATTTAATGTGGGTCTTCAAAGGTATCTGCCTTCGCACAAGATTACTCTTGGCAGAGATACAGATAGAAGGATGATGATGCTTCTACCTCGAGGGAGTATTCACAAGATATTTCAGAAGTCAAGAACAATGCTGGATGTGTCTTAGCAATGTAAACTTGTATGTGTCCGCCGCCTTTTGTGAAGAGGTATTATATAATTTAATTTAGCTTATACAAGCCCCCAACTGAATTAAGAGGGAAATTCTTATTATTATTTGGCTCTATAGAAATAAATATAGATATATTAAAGATGCTGATTCATCCGTGTGCACTTCTATCTGTAATAACTAAATCAACTGTGAATTTGTAAAAAATAACAACATATAACAAATGTAATTATCAATTAATTTGGAACAAATGAAAATAAATATGAACTGGTGATTATAAAAAATAGGTTTCGTCATTGAAACCAATATCGGCTTTAGGAAGCTTAGCTGTGGAATATAGATCAATAAGTTCTGTTGTGTTGGCTTGCTAAAAATTCCACTCAGCTTCCAAACTGCTGGAGTGCTGGTGCTCTGTGGCGAGGTCACGTCTCCAGGTCAAGGCAGGTATCTTCACAACCCGTTGAATGTAGGTTTCAAGTGTCGATCGCAAGCTTTGAACCACAGAACAGCAGTACAGCTGGTATCGTAGAATCGAACATCAAATGGTCTCGTAAACTCGTACCACAATTTTTAAAGGGAATAAAAGAACAAATTCCGCTGCTACGTCTTTGTTTTCCTGATATTAATCAGGCCTTTCCGCTGTCCGTCAACCGAATCTTTTCTCTGAATTTTTACTATCCTTGAGCGTCTATCATATAACGCCATTCTTTTAGTTAATTTACTGGGGAAATTTCGACTGGGCAGCGGCTAGGAGCTTGTTCTTGATTGGACATGTTTAAATATACATACACTTATTAAAAGTTAAAGTATATATATATATATCAATATATATATCAATATATATATTGATATATATATATATATATATATATATATATATATATATATATATATATATATATATATATATATATATATATATATAAATATATATATATATATATATATATATTGTGGCATCATCTTCCACTCTATTCTCCACTTGGAGTCAGGGGTTACCTCTGCTTTTGGTTCCCTGAGAGAACTAGCACGAAGCAATCCCCAGCACGTTTCCAGTGGTGGTTCATAAATGTTTCATTTTCACGTGCTGAGGTTGCCAGCCTCTTAATGACCTGTATAACCATCAACGAGTTCAAACATGTCAAATTCAAAGTATAAGAATGTGTTACAACTTACCCCAAACTAGTTGGGAACTCTAGACTTTTTGCTCAGTTGAAAAGTCTTGGCAACTTGATAAATATGCCTCAGACACGCGTCTGGGATATTATTTCTGTAATAGAATCCCTCTGTGACTTTGTGGGTAGGTCCTGTATTAGCCCGGTTTCCGTATTAAAAGGTGGAGTTTCCTTATTGTATTCTTCAAAACGTGCTCCAATATGTCCGGTCCTATAAGGTCTGAATCCTTACTTCTATTCTTTCCTGGCTTCAGTGCGAGCTGTCTGCTTTGACGATTCTGGAATGCAGTGTTGTATGTCTAAAATGTTCTACGTTATATTGCAGTTTTCTTGCTCACGCTCACACTCGGCGTTTCCGACTAAACTTCCAATCAACGTGAATGTATATTAGGCTCTAAACTGCTAAGCCAACAGTCTTCGAAAGTGCATGTTATGAAAACTTTCCTCGTGGACTTTTCTGCATGAATCATGCGTTTGTAAAATTCAAACGGTCACTCTCCGTATATGGAATTGGTATTTTCCGTCAATTCTCGGTAATGATTACCACTACACCTTCTTACATTTATCTTGCTCATACAAGCATGTCCGGATGTTTATTCAGGTGTGTATGTAATATGCCACCAGATCGATAATTGACCGACACTCCCTATGCAAACAACCACTGGGCGTTATTACTAGAAAATGCCTTGTTGCCAATCTGTGTTTACCTGTAACTCATCCCCGCGAGGATGGGCAAACAAACATGACACGTAAGAATGGAAGAAGTGACACGAAAATACCAAATACTGTCGGAGGTATAGAACGTGCCAACAATCGAATGGCGCACTTAATTAGTAAGCACAATAAAGGTACATCAATACTATCGGAGAGGAAAAGAGAGCGAACAAAATTATGTGACAGTCTCATGTAAATGGTTGAGTAGTATCCAAGGCTGTTGTGAGTTAATGCCTGTTTTGAATTTGTGTAGGTTGTTATGATGGAGATGGAGAATCGGTTGAGTTCGTCCAAGGAGTGCAGGCGGTGAGCAGGACCGAGAGTTTAGCTAGATATTTGGGGCAGATGACAATTTGAAATGGGACTGCGAGTGTATTATTATGTGTTGCGAGGGTCATTCCGCAACTTGAAAGGCGAATGCCTGCCCTGAGGTCAATTTTCATCCAGTGTTCGTTTGGACGAATGAATATATAATGATTGTTGAAGTACAGAGAAATGTTTGATGAGCTGCTGATACACTGACTATTTTATATTATGATGCGGTAAAACTCTTCTCTTTTTTTTTATATTGTATGTAACTTTGTTAATAAACTGTTGCATATATGACGCGACATAACCCTATTAACAACCACAATTGGTTAGAACGTTCGAAGACAAATGGAAAAATGAAAAACTACAAAGATAAGTGGGAAGGGAACAAAGAAAATGGGGCACGAAATAGTAAATCGCAGTGTAAACCAAGATGAGAGGTATAAAAAAAAACAATTAACGATTTACTGCAGCCTCCTCTGTTGCGGAGACGGTTGTATGTATCAGAGTTTGACCTCCGCCACTTTCAATATAAATGGTAAAGGTAGCTTATAGTAGATACTGCCGTATGAGAGGGAAGTGTTAAAGACTTCACTATGCTAGTGTAGCATCTGGGTCCAGAACTGGGTAACCAGTTCCTTTCTCGCTACCTTTTCTTTCCCTAACTCAAGAGCAAAGTCAGGTACCCATTTACAGATGAGTAGACTGGAACGTGTCGATACCGTGAATCGAACCCGGCACCATTGCCGCGAGACCAGCGCTCTACCCAATCTGTCAGTCAGACAATATATATTTTTTTTTAAAATATATATATATATATATCTTCATACATTTTGTAAAATTAAATGCTCTACTTGTTTATCTTGAAATTTGTTATAACAATCCATGTTCCAGCATTTAGATATCTTCTTACAACAATCCATGTTCCATTATTTAGATATCTTCTTCGGGTTCTCATTTAAGTTTTATCAGATTGAAATTTTCAATAAAATTTGAGATGCATTTGACACGCTGGCTTTCCTGTCCCCTGAGAGGCGCTATCTTTTCCTTGTTGCTTTTTTTAACAGCACTCTTCTTCCCAGAGGTTCCCATGTAGTTCTCGGCGGGTCTCTGAAGGGACAAAGAATGAAATGATTACTGCTTCCTCCAGCGAGAGTTGAATGATGAGGCGACTCTTAGGAAAATGTGTATGGGGTTGGCAAACTCATTATGTACAAAAACTTTCAACTTCAGCCACTGCTGCAAGAGCTCATGAATGCTTTAGCGCAGCCTTCCTGCAAGATCGGGATGGAGGTTGCAATGATGGCCCCATGCTCCATGAAGAAGAAGAAAGAAAATAATGAATAATTCTCCCCCAGAGATCAGGCCGCCTACTTTGCTATTTTCGTTTCGTTGTTTTTGATCCAGTATTTACTTTGGTATATGGTCCTAGCCTCTCCCACTTTGTATAGCAGTTTCTATTTTTTTAATGTTCTATAAGACTTTAGCGTACCTATCACTTTGATGATCCGTATCCCGAGACTTTGATCATTTTACGTTCTTCCGATTCACTCACTGTCTTGGTCATTGTTTCTAAGTTTGGACATTTCCTTCAGTGGAAACTCTTTTTTTCTATAGAAGTTTTGCCTCGTTTTGGCGAGGCACGCTCCGTTCAACCTAGATACAAGGTCCGTCGGTTATTGTTGCGTTCCATTCTGTTATCTTAATGATTGAACTTGATGATAGCGTTGGACAAGTAACATCTAGGGTGATAGCAATTCAAAAGTCCAATGGAAAACGACAACAGTAACTTGTGAAGTAAATGCAGCTCACTCTTGTTGTCAATTCTTATAATTTAATCACTTTTCCCACAACACGCAACTCTACATATAGATAACGATTCATGATTATAATCTGCAAACAGGCCAACTACACTGGACCATCAATGATCATGAAGTAACGGGCAACTATGCCGTCTGTAAAGTCTAAGTCCGCGACTCAATTCTTAAACACACCGTCGTCAAAAATCCAATACCATAATTTCCGCCGTAAGTACTTCGGTCGGTCGGTCTGTCACATTTTGCACTCCGTCATTAGCGCAGTTTTTTTATTTTCGAGAGAGAGTACATTAACTTTCAACCACAGCTAAGGGGGTGCAACTGTGGTTGAAAGTCAGACAATAATTGTATTGTTTCCCCTTATATGTACTCTCGCGAAAATAGAAAAATATGACGGTGTGCATTAAATCAACAGACAATCAAGATACTCTTCTGTCCAGTTTCATTCAGGAAACGGATTTAACTCATCATTTTTCTTTAAAATAACCTTAAAATGTAAGTTTCTGATTGTTTCTTCAAGACAAAATTTTAATTTAAAGTATTGCAGACTTATTATTATGGATCAAAATGATAAGATGGCTAAAAGGAAGAGACGATCGCGTCATTCACAGCGAGCAAGCGAGACTATAGAAGAAGCAGCAATGTAATACGTGTAACAGAAACAACACACTATAATTAAAAACCTGCCACTTTTGGCGGGTTGTTGCTAGTTATTCTATAAATGTCAGCATACTTTCCTGTCAGTACACATCTGTCTCTGGCACGCAAATCATCAAATATCTTCTAGGAAAGTAGACACCTCAGCGGACATGAAACACATCGTCAGGAACACACATGAACACAGCCATTCTGGCTCAGGACATTGCCAAAAGTCAACTGCCGTTGCTCTGCACGCCCGTCTACGTAATTATTTTATTTGACATTTTAATCTAGCGATGTTCTATTCGAGCACCGCGATGTTTCAAAATCATGAACGCATTGCGGTGCGCAAAAAGAGGCGTAACATTATTATGAGGGCGCAAGTCTAAATATAAAAGACCTTACGGTCTGATATGCAAAGTTCACTTGTCGGATTTCTCTGACTTCATTGTATTGAATAGCCAGATGTCCAAAACTGTTACCTGGGATGCGACCATCGCTATACTCAAGCGGGTATTCAAAAATAAAGTGAATCCTACCTTTTCCTTTGGTATCTTGTTGCAGAAGTTTGAACACGCCTTGGGCGGTAGATTATTACGTCATTCTCAACCGCTCAACAAAGCAAGACAACAGACAAATTACATTAATACGTATCATCATCATTTCACTTTTCGTTCCCAGTGGAGCATGGAGCCAACAATGAAGTTGGTCCCCACAAAGACTGTACCGTAGTGTTCATGTGTTATTGCAGTGGTAGTTTATGTAACAATTAGTTTTGCATAATGAGCCTCAGAAGAGACCCCGATGCCATCACAAGAACAGCTATGCTATGGACCCCCGAAGGAAAGCAAAAGAGAGGCCGGCCAAAAACAACTTGGCGGAGAACTGTGGAGGCCGATATGCAAAGAATGAACCAGAGTTGGTGCACTGTACGAAGGATGGCCGCCGACCGAACAAGGTGGAAGCAATTTGTTGCTGTCCTATAACACGCCACCAGGCGTGATGGCCATTGACTGCTTTGACAGTCTGTGGCTAAGAGTCAAAGAAGAAGAAGGTGAGGCTTCCAGTCTCTTGCATAATCCCATATTAGTCCCCTTTTTCCAGACATGCCTGGAGAGGTCAGCAACCCTTTTTTTTCTTGCATCCTTAGAGACCTCAGAGAACTACATAAGACGATTTTAATATTCACGGAAGTATAAACTTAAGAGAAGATAATTAGAACCCGGTGTTGGTTAGGACCCAACAGGGTTGTGGAGTAGGCCAAAAATACTTCCGACTCCGGAAATTTTAGAAGTTCAACTCCGAGTACAGTGTTTTTTAACTAGTGAATGGCATAACAGTATGCACTTATATGGAGTTATTTGTATAAGTATAGTATGTGTGTGAATAAATGAATATGTGGCATTCGTAGACTACATTTTAAACTATTCATTCAATCATATAGCAACACAAAATAGCAAATCATCCACACCTGCACACAAATGACTGCTTTGCCAAACACCACGAAGCCCAAATAGTTTCATTTTAACAATGACGAGAAAATTGACAATGTATATAGTTTATTTTAATTTCTTGTGTGCTTTTTCTAAATGTGCCAACAAATTCCCAGTTCTGATAAAAACTTTATTTATGATCAGAATCAACTGAAATTTTCCTACATCATGTAAAAATAGATGTACTTTACCATGAAAGTGGTTTTATGAGTTCGACTACTTTAAAATGTTATTTCAATTTTTGTAGCAGCACCAATTCCCCCCCCCCCCCACCCCGCACCCGTACCTTGCATGGATCAAACGTGGATATGCCTTGACTAAAGTCTTGTAAAATTCGGAGTCGGGACATTTTTTACCAACTTCACTAAAAAAAAGACAACCGACTCCACGACTCCGACTCCACAGCCCTGGGGTACACATTGAGGAAAGTTCCTGATATCATTACAATGCAGTCCTTGTTCTGGAATCTCAAGGTAGTGGGAGATAGAAAATCAAATCATTTCCACATTGATTCTACATGTTAGTCCTTCTTTCTTCTTTGATCCTTAACCGCCGACCGTCAAAGCAGTCAGTGGCCATCACGCCTAGTGGCGTCTTGTAGGGCAACAACTAATTGATTCCACTTTGCTCGGTCGGTGGCCATCCTTCGTACAGTGCCCCAACTCTGGTTCATTCTTTGCATCTCAGCCTCCACAGTCCTCCGCCAGGTTGTTTTTGGTCGGCCTCTCTTTCGTTTTCCTTCAGGGGTCCAAAGCATAGCTGTTCTTGTGATGGCATCGGGGTCTCTTCTGAGGACATGGCCAACCCAGCTCCAGCGTCTGCCAGCTATGATGGTGTGCATGTCCTCTTGCTTGCTCCGAGTAAGCAGATCTTGGTTGGTGATGGTATTCGGCCAAAAGATTCGGTGAATTTTTCTTAGGCATCTTTTGTGAAAAGAGGACAATTTCGACATTACATGTTAGTCCTATTATGGTCAAATCAAATCATCTCCACATTGATTCTACATGTTAGTCCTATTATGGTCAAATCAAATCATCTCCACATTGATTCTATATGTTAGTCCTAGTATGGTCAAATCAAATCATCTCCACGTTGATTCTACATGTTAGTTCTATTATGGTCAAATCAAATCATCTCCACATTGATTCTACCTGTTAGTCCTATTATGGTCAAATCAAATCATCTCCACATTGATTCTACATGTTAGTCCTATTATGGTCAAATCAAATCATCTCCACATTGATTCTACATGTTTAATTATTATGGTCAAATCAAATCATCTCCACATTGATTCTACATGTTAGTCCTATTATGGTCAAATCAAATCATCTCCACATTGATTCTACATGTTAGTCCTATTATGGTCAAATCAAACCATCTCCACATTGATTCTACATGTTAGTCCTATTATGGTCAATCACAAGAGCACAGAAGTCCTAGTTAAACAACAACAGTAACCACAACATTGCTTCCACGTGTATCATGTACTTTCGCCTTCCGTTAAATCCTCTGCATACTAATTTTCTAGGTACATTCTGTAACGAACATCGAAAAAAAAACCCGCTAGTGTTTTCGGGGAAATAATAAGACGGCTCAGTGGTTCATGGTTCGATCCCCAGTTGAGGTGGGATTTTTTTAGACCGCAAACGGCTCCGGGGTCGACCCAGCCTCATGAATTGGGTACCAGAGCAACTCTGGGAAGGTTAAGGCGGCTGGCGGGATTCTGACCACATCACTCCCTAGTGTGGCGATGGTCAAGAAAATATGGGCCTAACACCTTATTCCCAATAGGCCTCGATGGGCGAGTAAACGGGATCCTTTACCTCCTTTAATTTTACTAAGACGGCGCGCATTGCCCCGTTAAAGCTAAATTTAACACCCATTAAAACGGCACTCAGTCCTTTCGATTTTTTGTCTTGGTTTATTGACATTGACCTTAAGTCATGATAAGTTTGACTACAAACATCCAATAAAGTTGGAATGGAATGGAAATGAATAAAATGCCCACAGGAGAATTAGTACCGCCATCAGAACATGCACAAGAAAGAGCACGGCATAATTATATCCCTTCATGTTTTGGCGGGTTGCTTGCTCGTTGACAAATAATGCTCTGCGTTATTTATTCTCTACCCTTCTCCCTCTCTCTCTCTCTCTCTATCTCCCTCTCTCTCTCTATCTCTCTCTATCTCTCTCTCCCTCTCGCTCGCTCCTTCTCTCTTTCTGTGTGTGTGTGCGTATGTGTATGTGTCTGTCACTATCGTTTTCATTTTTTTCTTGTTCGAGTTCTTCAAGAACATTATTAATAAATTATTTTATTTCAGAGGCGGACTGACGGTGGTCTGGGCCCCGGGCAGTAGCAGTGAAATATTTTAAACCTAATTGAAGTCTGGTGACGTCTATCAGAAGGGCTTGTTTACTTGACAAGTAATTAAGCTAGATGGAGGCTATGAGAGAATGGGCCCCTACTATTGTGTACCCTCGGGCATTTGCCCGACCAAACAGTCCGCCCCTGATTCATTCAATTCCCTGCCTTGATGGGGAAGCATTAAAAGATATCTTCTGCATGGCCAGGACATTTCAGCGAGGACGCAAATTATCTCCGAGCCGTCTATGTACTGACACGAAATACTGTAATGGATCCTTATTTTCATGGTCGTTGACTTGCCTCTTTGTCTTAATCTTTGAAAGTATGGCGGATTTTCTTTAAGCTACACAACGGTGTAATTATCTGGAAACTTCCTCCGTTGACATAATTTGAAAATCAAATTTCCCTTTAACGATGAAGTTTAAAAGTTTCGTATTACAAACTATCTCCTGAAACGCTATTATCCAGTATGTCATAAAAAGAGATCAGGTATGAAAGTATGAAAGAACATCTTAGATCGTAATGGAGGGTCAGCCATGGGCTGGTAAAAGTTATAGTCAAGTATGGCTTTGTCTTTAGTCAATGAAGTTCCATATCATCTTTCTTGACTTGCTCTGTCCGCTCTTGCTGTGAAGCGTAGTGGGGAGCTTAGTTTGCTATTCTTGGGCCAATGGTATCGCACTGACTGTTGTTAGCCCGTATTGCTATAGTGAGATTTCTTTGATGTCTATCCATCTGTTTCTTGGTCTTCCTCATGCTCTGAATCCAGATATACCAGGTTCGAAACCTGCTGCAGGCGGTTTGGTAGCAGATCGCTTTGTGTGGATTTTTAACAATGTTATAAGCGCCGTACCGTTCAGAAAGCAATGGCAAACTACTGAATGAAAAAATTGCCTAGAAAAATCACAAACAGCCAATAAAAGCTGGGGTTGATTGCCACGTCCTGTAAAGGATAAGCAACTAACTTTTTTAGGGGTAATTTATTTGTCGCCACTCTTGTGAGGTGGTCAAACCATTTTATTTTCCATCTCTTTACATAAGTGATGCAGGGTTCGTAAAATGTTTATGATGTTATTATTTATGATTTGTCTCTCTTGTTAACATCAATTGTTTTTCTGAAGCTGATCATCTCACATGAAGTGACTTTTCTCTCCTGTGCTTTTTGGTGGGGAGTATGTTTAACACTGATAATAAAGAATTGATAAGGATATACCATTTATAAACTGTTGCGTAGTTTCTATACTGGTTTTCGAATGTCTGAGTAGTGGTGACAGTTGGTAAGTCACTGCACTGGCGTTAACATACCTAAAGGTCATTTATATCTGGACATACGCCCTAATATAACCGACTATGTTGAACGGGACCCTCCTCGCCAAAACGAGGCAAATTTTTTTTTTATTTTTTTTTTAAATTTTGACCGCTGTTTCATTTTCTCTATCAACTTTTCCATTTTCTGTAAAATTGCTTTCTAGATATTTGAACTCTGGAACCTGTTTAAGCTTGGTGTTGTTGACATGTGTGTTATGTGGGCCTGGGTATCTGCTAATCTTCATAGTTTTTGTCTCTGATGTACTTATTATCATGTTGAATCTTCCACATGTTGAATTAAGTTCATTTATATGGTGTTGAGATTTGATTTCATCTTCGTACGTTAGACGTTGGTCATCTACAAAAAATAACTCTTTCTGTGGGTCCCATTTTTTTATTTTCTAGGTTTATTTCTTTTTCTGGGTTTGCTTTTAGGTTTACTTGTCATGTTATTTTGTCCATATAAATGCTGAACAGAAATGGTGATAGCACACAGCGTTGCTGAGCTCTTGTGTCTATATCAAATGCACGAGTTCGTCAGTTCTTCATACCACACTTTTGCATGTATGATACAAAGCTGTCACATTATCTACACTTGACTTGACTTAACTTTGATCCACTGTCACTGACCTCACATTATCTAGACTCGACTTGACTTTGATCCACTGTCACTGACCTCACATTATGTAGACTTGACTTGACTTGACTTTGATCCACTGTCACTGACCTCACATTATCTAGACTCGACTTGACTTGACTTTGATCCACTGTCACTGACCTCACATTATGTAGACTAGACTCAAATTGACTCGACTTTGATCCACTGTCACTGACCTCACATTATGTAGACTTGACTTGACTTTGATCCACTGTCACTGACCTCACATTATGTAGAATCGATTTGACTTTGATCCACTGTCACTGACCTCAGATTACGTAGACTGGACTTGACTTTGATCCACTGTCACTGACCTCACATTATGTAGACTAGACTCGACTTGACTTGACTTTGATCCACTGTCACTGACCTCACATTATGTAGACTTGACTTGACTTTGATCCACTGTCACTGACCTCACATTATGTAGACTCTAATTGACTTGACTTTGATCCACTGTCACTGAACTCACATTTTGTAGACTTGACTTGACTTGACTTTGATCCACTGTCACTGACCTCACATTATGTAGACTCGACTTGACTTGACTTTGATCCACTGTCACTGACCTCACATTATGTAGACTCGACTTGACTTTGATCCACTGTCACTGACCTCACATTATGTAGACTCGACTTGACTTGACTTTGATCCACTGTCACTAACCTCACATTATGTAGACTTGACTTAACTTTGATCCACTGTCACTGACCTCACATTATGTAGACTTGACTTTGATCCACTGTCACTGACCTCACATTATCTAGACTAGACTTGACTTGACTTTGATCCACTGACACTGACCTCACATTATCTAATAGCTGCCCCTGTATTCCATAGTCTTCTAACACTGACCAAAATCTATTCCTATCCACTCTATCGAAGGCTTTGTCCTGGTCTATAAACACAATATTTAGTTGACTACCATATTCAATTGTTTTTTCACTTAACTGTCTTAAGGTGAACAAAGCTTCAGTACATTTCATTCCTGTCCTGAATCCAACCTAGACCCTACTCAATTGTGGTTTCACTGTACGGTCTTATTCTTTGTTCAAGTATTTCCGGAACCATTTTTCATGTGTAACTTAACTTAGTATCGAAATACTATTTTAAATGTTACACTCCCTTTTATTACCCTTCTTTTTCCAGATTGATGCTATTATGGCGATTTGCCGGTCTTCCGGGACTCTTCTTTCTGTCCAAAGCTTTAGTAAAACTTCAGCTCTGTCATTAGACTCCTGTCTCACAGCAGGCTTGAACTGCTTAGGCTGTTGTTCTGTCCAAGCCTGGTAATCTATTTCGAGTACTGTACTTTACAACTTCTTGGATTTCAATAGGTAATATATCAGGTTCTTGTCGTAACTCATATCTTCTCTGATTGCCTACTGGGTTAAGGAGTTCCTGGAAGTATTCTTTCCTTCTAGTCTTTCTTTTGTTTTAATTGAATAATGGTATTCAATTTCTATCATTAATTATTGTAGTCAGATTGAAGCTTTCATCTCTGATGCTTTAGTACTTTTGTAAAAATCTCTTGGGCATTCTTTGCAGATGGCTGTTAGCTGCGCACCATACTCACAACGTGAGTCTTCTTTCGCTGTCTTGGTTGGTGGTTGGGCGTTTCTTTTTTGCTATGTTATATTTAATATAATTTTATTGTGGATTTTAGCCAGGTCTTATAAAGTTTCTTCTAATAAGTCTTGATTTTTTCCTTGACTTCTTCGCTCCACTATGTTGTTATTTTCATTTTGCCTTTTCCTTTTTTTTATTTGTCCCACATTTCGTGTTCAGTGTCTCTTTCATTGCTACTTTGAAGTTGTTACATTCATTGTTTATACATTTACAATTTGTTTATTGGGAGACTCAAAGATCTTATTCACTTCTTGGCATTTGTCGTTTTTAATAGTTTCCTCGTCTAAATTTGTCATCTTACCACGTAAATTTGTTACTGTTTAATACGTATTTCTCACTTGAAGAAACCCTGCTACACGATGTAGAATCTATATATATCTTCTTACAGGTAAACCAGGATTAAACGGCAATTAGAAAACTGATCTCGGTTTGAAACCAAGTGCTAGCAGGAAAAATAAATCTTCATAGAGTGTCAAAATGGTAATGAGGACGAAATACTTGTCCGACGTAGGGTCTGTTTCTGACGATCAGAATCCCTCCTGTTGTAAACATGTGTATAGTCTGCAATCACTTCTAATTTACATTTATTTTATTAACAGATTTCATTTTTGTTCTTCGTCTTGCACTTATTCCGTTCTTTGTCGTCCATCTTACTTCACTCTATCACTGATGGTTTTCATCTGTTGTTTTAATATCTCTCTCTCTCTCTCTCTCTCTCTCTCTCTCTCTCTCTCTCTCTCTCTCTCTCTCTCTCTCTCTCTCTCTCTCTGCTATTTTAGACTGATAACCTATAGTTTATTCCTCTTTCACATGCATGGAGGTATATCTGGAGTCATCATTATATGACCACTAGCTATGCACAATGCTATAGTATCCCAATGTGAAAGTGAACCTGTGTCTGTGAGGCTAATTACACCCTCATTGTCTCTTGAAATCATCCACACACTTCCAGGGATTCACCCTGTGGTGAAACTTGTTGAGAACCCAGCATTGCACACTAAGCTTGGAAAAGTCACTTGAGCCCTGGACGTAATTCTTTGACCTGGTTGACTGCATTCGGGAAGATCTCACTGTGGACCCAGTGGTAGGCAGGAGGAGCTGAGAAATGGCTCTGTGCAGGACGTGATAATTCTTTGGGAGAGCCCAGAACCAGAGCACAGTATTTTAGTTCTGCATAATTGGAGAGCCCCCTTGGATAACGGGGAATGCACAGTATGCCACTAGCTTCTTACTCCTAGCTTGGGACCCTTGTGTGACGATCCTTTGAATGCAGGCTAGGCTGGAGAAACTGGAGTTCATGACTTCAACTCAGCACGTTTCGGAATGGCAGAAAAGCCAAATGAAAAGCCTAGATCTACAGTGTAGAAAATACCAAGGAGTCTTCAGCTTGGTATTGGCTGCAAACGAGCGAAAAGCTCAGCAGTCCTAGTTAAGCAACAACAACAATTCCTCTTTCACGCGGATCCCATCTGTTCGATGTTTCCTACATTCATATCCTATCTCCTTTACTCGTCTCCATCACAGTGTCGCATAGAGATTTATGATCAATAAATTTTCTATAACTCCGCCAATGCCGGTCCCAAGCCAAGATGAAAAAGGAGGAGGGCGGCCTGCATGGAGGCCGTAAGGAGGCAGCCCCTCCACCATGCAAAGGCACAACAGGCCAATCACCTGTTTGCTTTAAATCACGATTACTAGCAACACAAGAGAGAAAACCGGACGGATTCTAAAGGCGACGAACTGGAACGGACTACGGACTACGACTTATGGAACTTGGAACACAAGAAGTATAAATGGGAAGGAAGAGGAGCTGGTGGAAGAGATGAGGAAAGCAAAACTAGAAATCGTGGCTATAACGGAAACAAAGAAAAAGGACAAGGAGTCATGGATCTCGATGGCAACACGCTGCTCTACAGTGATGTACCCATGTCTGAAAGCGCTAAAGGGGGCGTGGGTTGCATTGTGGCCCAAAATCAAAAAGATAGTATCAAGGGATGGAACTTTGTCTCGGAGCGCATTATGGTTGTTAATTTAAAAGAAGGAGAAACCATAGTCAACCTGGTCATAGTGTATGGGCCAAATGAGGATGAGAGAGCAGAGGTCAAGGAGGAATTCTTCGAGCTGCTTCAAAGGACAGTGGATGACTGCCTAGATGAAGTTATCATGCTCGGAGATTTTAATGCCAGAGTTGGAAATGACCATGCTAGATGGGGTGGAGTTATCGGAAGATATGGAGAAGATACTCTCAATGACAATGGAAAGCGACTCCTTAGATTCTGCAGTGAGCAGAATCTGATCATTACAAACACAAAGTTCCCCCATAAGCGCATACATGCATACACTAGATGTGAACCAACAAAGAATGAGAAGTCAGTGATCGACTATGCCATTGTTCGGAGAAGCTCATTCAATTATGTCCGAGATGCTAGAGTCTGGAGGGGGCCAGAGATTGGAAGTGATCACTGCCTGCTAACAATCAAAAGAACAACTGAAAGAGTTACTCAGCCTAGGGACTGCCCAACATCACGCAAGAAACCAAGTAAACGAGCAGGAGAAATGAGCATTAGGACCTACAAGCTGAGAGAGCCAGAAATTAAGACCAGATATCAGGGGCTTATTGCTGCAGCGGTGAGCAACACAGAAGAACGACCTGATGACTTGGAAACCCTCTGGAATAAATTCAAGGATATCATAAAGACAGCTGCTGCAGAAGCATGCGGTGAAGTCCGACTTGGGAACAAGAGAAAGAGGACACCTTGGTGGACAGAGGAAGTCAAAGAGAAAATAAGAGAGAAGAAAATGGCATGGAAACAATACTTAGGAGCTAAAAACATAACAGGACAAATGGAAAAATATAGAGAATATGTGACACTCAGAACAGAAGCAAAGAATAAAGTGCTAGCAGCAAAACAGAAGTCCTGGGAAGAATTTGGAGAAAAGCTAGAAAAAGGTGCACAAGAAAACCAGAAATTGTTCTATAAGACCCTAAAGAACATGAGGAAGGAAAAACAATGCCCTCTCAAATTTATAAAGGACAAGCAAGGCAAATTGCTTACTGCCCCAAAGGAAGTAATGGGAAGATGGAAAGAATATTTCTCAGAACTCCTGGATGGTGAGCATGGTGAAGCATCAGAAATGATAAACACTTGCACAGAAGAGAAAACCAATGATGGTGAAGATGACATAAAGATGGAAGAACTGAAGGCAGCACTGGAGAAAATCAAGATGGGCAAAGCAGCAGGGCATGATGGTATAACACCAGAAATGGTTAAGTTCATGGGAGCATCATGCGACCTATTACTCTTAAGGGTTTTACAGGCAGCGTGGTACAACAAGACAATACCAAAGGATTGGGAGATTGCCATCATAACACCAATTTTCAAAAAGGGTGACAATCGACAGTGTGGAAACCATAGAGGCATATCCCTTCTCAGTGTCCCTGGTAAAATCTACTCTAGAATCCTAGAGCAGAGACTCCGACGCCTAGCTGAGCCACAATTGGATGAGGTCCAGTGCGGATTCCGAGCAAACCGAAGTACTCAAGACCTAATCTTCACACTCAGACAGCTGAGTGAAAAGGCCCTTGAGTATAAGAGTGAGATGCATCTTTGTTTCATAGATCTGGAAAAGGCGTTTGACAGGGTCCCCTGGAGCAAACTTTGGGACTGTTTGGCAAGGAAGAATATTCCAGCACCTCTGATTCATGCTATACAGAGCTTCTACAAGTCTTGCAGAAATTATGTGAGGACAGCAAACCATAAGTCGGAAGAGTTTAGGACCACCACAGGTGTAAGACAAGGTGATATCCTATCACCTTACCTCTTCATACTCCTTATGGACGATGTCATCAAGGCATGTAAGGAGAGAACAAGAAAGTATTTAGTGGGGTACTGGAAGATGAGACAGGTCTATATTTCGGAGCTGGCATTTGCTGATGATGTTGCCCTGATTGCTAAATCAGAGGCACATCTCCAATCCAACCTGCAAGTCTGGAAGGAAGAGCTGGAGAAGAGAGGGATGGTCATAAGCAGCTCTAAAACAAAATCCATGGTGATATCACGAGAAGAAAGAAAACATCAGATTAAGCTGGGAGAACAGGTCCCGGAGCAGGTCGACCACTTTAAATACCTCGGAGCTATTATAGACCGAAAGGGAGGCATCAAAGAAGAGTTGGCCACTCGAAAAGCAGCAGCTGGGAGACCTTTTCAGGCCATAAATCGAGGATTCCTCAGCAAGAGAGAGGTTGGTAAGAAAACGAAGATGGCTGTATACCGCTCCACCTATGTCCCAGTCTTGACATACGGATGCGAGTCATGGGCAATGACTACAACCCATAAAAGCCAGATCTAAACCTCAGAAATGAGGTATCTGAGGAAGGTGGTTGAAGTAACAAGAAGAGACATGGTACGCAACCAGACGATACGTCAAGGCCTTAAATCCTACCCCCTGCAGACCCAAGTAGAACAGTCCCAATTAAGATGGTTTGGCCATGTCTGCAGATTGGGAGAAGATCGGATACCACGACAAGCATGGGAAACAAAGAGCCACGGATCCAGACCCCGAGGACGACCCAGAGTCCGCTGGGAGGACAACATTAGACAATCTTTGAAGGATCGAGGACTAGAATGGAACCAGGCCAGGAGGAAGACAGCCGATAGGATAGTCTGGCGCTCTCTCTTCCAAACCTCTACACCTCACGGTAGAAGGGGAACGACTAAGTAAGTAAGTAAATTTTCTATATTCTTTTCTTTTCTACCCGTGTCCTCTACTTTATTATCGCTCTTTTATCCTTTTCCTGTTTTTCGCATTCGTTCGTTTGCGACAAATAATATTTTCCCATTCTGGCTTTACCGTTTCTTTTCTCATACTAGAAACGCATTTTATGACATAATGTATCAGTCACTGCACTAGACGAATAACTGTGAATATACGTTCTGGTCAGACATAGAGGGCAGACATCTGTCTACAGTTTCCCCTGTCACAGTGTTTCTTCGGCTAGTTTCTCGGCCTGAGGTGTGGAAAGCGCCAGACATACATCGCTCAGAATAGCCGTATGTCGGAGAAGGCGTTAAGACGCGTTTGACAGGTTATGGCAGGCTTCTGAGTTAATGTGAATTGTTAGGAGAGGGGGAGATAC
Source organism: Oreohelix idahoensis (assembly GCA_024509875.1). Classification (NCBI taxonomy): domain Eukaryota; kingdom Metazoa; phylum Mollusca; class Gastropoda; order Stylommatophora; family Oreohelicidae; genus Oreohelix; species Oreohelix idahoensis. Next base: position 60,905 of record JAMPIV010012945.1, read on the forward strand.
CGGCGCTATTTCGGATTTCAAAATAACGTGGGACCCTTTGTCTGTTTCATATAATATACCATAGTAGTTCAGACTTCATCATTCTGACCTCCGAATTTGCAGTAGACGGATCGCTTCGTTCTAGATACTTATTTATAAGGGAAACTCTCAGTTTCGTTGTGATACCCGTAGTTCTGTTTGGAGGTAATATTTAATATCTATTGTGTTGAGTGATCTAGTGATAAATTGCTTATTTTCATTTTACTAGTTAGAGTTCTGTGCAGAAGACTTGGGTGTATAAAGTAAAACCTGTCTGGCATTGCATTGGCATCCAGAACGACAGAGTACCCATTCCATAAATTTTAAGATTTAAATAAAGTAACGGGCCTATCGCGCCAGATTTAATTCTTCCTGAGAGAAACCTCAAGTACATTTCAGCCCTTGTGGCAAGCAAAATATTACAATAAATAAACATTCCGACGGAGTTGTGACTAGTATGTGGTGTGACCAAATAAAATCCTATACTGAGAGAAGGCAGTTACCTGACATTCCTAGTTACTAGAAATCTAAGCTATTGACACTTTGCTCGCTGTTAACGTTCGTGCCTGGACAATTTTAATGTGACAGAACCAGATATCCCTAAATAAGAAATACCAAGGAAACGTTCCCTGAAGAAGCGAATTCAACCTATCTTTTTGGAGCTGGGGTTCCCTTGGCCAATGTCTAACCCTGGAGATTCTGTATGTGCATGTCCTAAAAATTGTCCAGAAGTTGCTACCAAAGCTGTAAGTACGAACGAAAGCTAGTGATCACGGCTGACTGAATAGAGTGAATGCAGGACTGAGCGATTCTTTTATTGTTGTATTTTGGCACCCATTTTTTGCTGTCTTAAATTTCTTTATGCAAGTGTTGTTGCTAACAATATTTTTCCTTAGGATAGATCAGAGTATCCAAGTCTGTTCATACCTGTAAAGGGAAATCTTAGACTAAATCATATGTATCCGTGACTCTTTGGGGCTATCACTTTTCTTCTAACAGGACTGTGGGCTATACATCGAGGGAAAGGATCATACCAATGGGTCTATCATTCTTGTAGCAATTCATTGACTTTATGACTATTTGTATATGTTCGATGTAATTTTATATGTTGTGATGGAAGTCTATTATGATAATTAAACTTCACATAAACTTAATCAGTGTGTTGGTCTGCTCGTTCCAAATTATCTATATTTTCATTGTCATAGATTCACGTCTGTGTGTCTATTGTAGTCACTTATGTGTGTATGTATGGGAGATATATACAGTACTTTGCAAAAAAAATGGCAGTCATATTTTCGCAACGCAGCACACTCATAGAAGCAAATAATAAAAAAAAACTGTATGTCCAGAGGAAGATTGGTATCTCCCCTATCTATTAACAGTGGTTTCAGTACAATATAATGTTGCCTTCTCCAGCAAGGCAAGCCTGGATGCGGCGAGGCATACTTCCCGCAAGTGTTTGTAGGTAATTGTGAGTCAGACTGTCCCAGTATTTTTCAGCTACCTTCTTCAATCGTTCAACGTCTCTGAGTCCACTCTTTTTTAAATGATTCTTGAGTAGTGCCCAAACGTTTTCAATTGGGTTTAGGTCGGGACTATTGCTGGGCCACTTCAGCACTATCACATTCTTCTCTTGCAGCCATGCTTTGGTGGTATGAGCTGTATGCTTTGGGTCATTGTCATGTTGAAATGTGCACCCATCGGGGTACATGACCTGCATAAATGGCAGAAGGTGTCCCTCTAGTATGTCGATGTACCTTTCTTTCGTGAGAATTCCTGTGAAAACACACAGTGGGGTGGTACCTCTTGCTGCCACCCCTCCCCAAAGATGGAATTTATGGGTATGTTTCGGTCGCTGGTACACAGGCGTTACAGAGTCTTTCATCCAAATATTTATTTGAGCAGGATAAGACCAAACAGAACATTCATCTGAAAAAATCACATTGTCCCATGACAAATTTTGGTGTTCGTGGCACCAGTTCAAGTGCATCTGTTTGTGAGTCTCTGTGAGAAATGGTGACGAAATTACCCGCTTTTTTGTGTAATTCATCCTGTGTAGCTCCCGGTTGACAGTAGCATTAGATACCTCTGGGTTTCCCAAATCGATCATGCGCTGCCGTATGTTTTCTACACTCTTCATTGGCCCAGCCCGAACGATTTGGGCGAGACGCCGATGGTCCTTTGTGTCCAAAATTCTTGATCCCCCACTACCTTCTTTTCGCTCGATTCCATTACCTGCTTTTAATTTACTCACAACTCTGTAGACAGTCCGCTCAGGAATGTTCAAGGTTTTAGAAATGTTGGAACATGTTTGATTTCCTTCATTCCAAAGCTGTGAAATTAACATACACTTTGACTTTGTGTCCATTTTCTGCCACTAGCATTAGAAATTGTCGTCTGCTCTATTATGCGATGACGATACGAAAACAAAAGGCAAGGAGAGTTTTCAGTGCATTAGCCAAAAATAAAACCCCTAAAAATAAATAAATCAACAACAACAAAGTTGGAGGAACAGATAATGCCAATGGTCCGATACGAAAACAAACGCAAGGAAGTTTTCATCATTGGGAAATTATATGGCAAAACGAAAGAGAACGTTGTTCATCAGCAAAAGAGAAGTTGGCAAGAAGACGGTGGTTGTATACCGCTCCTCCTATGTCCCAGTTTTGACTTATGGATGCGAGTCATGGGCAATGACTACAACCCACAAAAACCAGCTTCAAACATCAGAAAAGAAGTATCTCAGGAAGGTGGTTGAAGTATCAAGATGAGATATGGTCCGCAACCAGACGATACGTCATGGCCTCAAAACCCTGTCCCTGCAGACCCAAGCGGAACAGTCCCAATTACAATGGTTTGGCCATGTCTGCAGAATGGGAGAGGATCGGTTACCACGACAAGCATGGCAAACCAATAGTCCGGAATTTAGACCTCCAGGACGACCTAAAGTTCGGTGGGAGGACAACAGTAGACAGTCTCTAAAGGACCGAGGACTATATTGGAACAAGGCCAGGAGGAAGACAGTCGATAGGATAGTATGGCGCGCTCTCTCTCTCTCTCTCTCCCTCTCTCTCTGGCAAACCTCTACACCCCATGATAGAAGAGGAACGACTAAGTAAATAAGTAGTAAGTAGCGCAAATGTCACATAATTCCTATTGTATGGTCTGAAACATGAAAAACAACAAAAGTGACAACCAGAAAGATCTAGACTGTCATAAATGGGAGCTTCTGGAGCACAGGAGTGAAAGGTATGGAAAGGACATTAATGCTGAAATACGTTGGGAAAAAACCCCCAGAAAAACCAGTTGAGGTGAAGATGTTGGCGTTGTGTAGGTAACACTCACAAAAATTGTTGATAGCATTACAAGGCAATCCCTGTTCTGGAATTCACAGGGAAAGAGAGATAGAGTGCGAACAAATATACATGCAGCCGAGAACTGGAGACAGGAACCAAAACGATAAAGACAGCATGAATGGCACAGGACAGGAAGGCTGGGAGTGTATTTGTTGAAGGCCTGTGCTCCACTGCAGTGGTGTACTAAGGGGGTGTGAAGGGGCGGTCCGCCCTGGGTGACAGCCAGAAGTGCGTGCCAGAGGACACTATTATAATAGTAATTACTGTTGAAAATATGTTTGCAAGTGTGTTGCTTTATTGTGGAAGGGGGGGAGTGTGCCAAAGGTAACATCCGCCCCGGGTGCCAAATACGCTAAATACGCCCCTGCTGCACTGGGAGCTGAAAGTTAATGATGACGATGATGACTCGCTGGTCTCCCTTTCGCTCCTCTCCGACATTGATTTCCTCCCTTTCTCTCCTCTTCTATTGTCTCCCCTCTTCCATTTCTATCACACTGATCGCTCTAACTTTTTTTGTTAACCTCTCTCTCTCTCTCTCTCTCTCTCACTGCTCGATCTTATCTGTTTCCCTCCTCTCCCATCCTGATCTCTTCCCAATGACAGCCAACTCTTTCACCCCGCTCCCGCTCCGATCGCACCCAGCTTAGAACCAGACATGAATAATTCACAGCTAGCATTACGAGCGAGCCTCGAAGTTTTTCTGTAGCGGTTAATAATTCAGTGGCACATAGCTCTCTCTCTCTTGCCAGGACGCACGCCATTGGTCCATTACATGTGAAGTTTACCGCACGAAACATCTCATGCAAACCGGACACGCAGAGGACATTACCAGCAGACACCTGGGCGCTACATAACGGCCGGGAGTGATCTTCACATGGTAACTTTTGAACTTTGAGAGTAACGCGCCACCCTCCATTTACTTTGCTTCTTTTCTGTCTCCACTGCCAGGTATCCCTTCGATTCCCTTTAGTTTCTATCCAGTTTTCAGTATTCCTTTCCAGCCTTTCCTAATTGTTCCTAATTTTTAACCTTTTCCTTCCCTTCTCAGTTTAATCTATTGTGCCCGATGCACGTGAAGTGTCACAAAGCTCTGACAACGTCCCCTCAAATAATTATTTTTTTCTCTTTCTACTAAACCTATCTCTCTGTCATTGTTGTCATATTTAATCCAGTTTTGTATTTTCGACATGTTTGTTAAATCGAGGCTGGGAATCAGAACAAATAGTTTACAACGACAACTTTTACCTCACACAAGAAACTTACCTGAGATCTGAAGGGATGCAACAAAACACGCGATCGCTTGAACAGAATCCAACCACAACACCTTCAAGAATGCCAGCTATGTATCTACCCCTATGAAACGGTTGACCACTACTTCTCAATAATGTTAGGAAAATGCTCCATTCTCCGAGGCCAGATAAGTGGTACACCATATATGGAGCTACAGAACAACTTGCTAACACATGCAACAACTACTACTACATTGAGCCGAAAGGTCAGAGTTCAAACGCCTCTGGATTAATAAAAACAACAACAAACAAAAAGAGAAAATTATATTTTCATTATCTATCCACCTCAACCGGATTCCGAGATCAAAACCCAGAAGCGTTACGCTCCAGTATACCCAGCTGTAAATGGGTACTTCGCCCTGTCCTTGAGTTAGGGAAGGCAAAAGGCAGCGAGGAAGGAAACTGGTTATCCCACCTCATAAAAAGCTCAACAAAGTAAGAAGAAGTCTTCTCTCTCCTATGGCAGTATCTGCTAACCTTTACCCTTTATCAAAATATATAGTGCCTTCATTCATTTAATCATTTCTCTTCAGTGAGTACATACTTTCAATAAATTCACGTTAAAACTTCATCTTTGAATCCAGCTTCTCAGGGTCTCTCCTTGTTTTTGTTTATTCTGTGTTCAGTTCTCCTCTACGTATTTTTCAATATGGTGTCTTCATGTAGCTAACAATATGTGGACTTTAGCAAATGATCTGCCCTTAATTTTTTTTTTTTTTTTTTCTTGCTTTCCATAACGAGATTTTATCTGTGTAGTTAGGTCTTGGGTTAGACAAAGAAAGAATCACACTGCTGCTATGCCATGCGTGTTGTAAAGAAGTGACTAGCATGAAGGTTGCTGGCAATCGCAATCGTTTAAATCGAATTACTACAGAAACCATACCCAGGGGTAAATGGGTACCTTACTTTGTACTTGAGTTAGGGATGACACGGGACAAGAAGACTTGGCATAAGTTAGTTGAAGACCTATGCTCCTTTTGGGGGCTAAAAGAAGAAGGAGGCTGTAATTACTGTTGTTCTGGTAACTGGGCGCTGTGATGCGCGACTTTGGTTATATGGGTTAATACTGATAATGCTGATGTTTTTGTTTTTTTTTATACCGTAAAATTATATTATTACACTGCTTGAAGCTGTAATGTAACATTTCTGTATATCTTGCTAATGTAATATCATTATTATATAATAATTGCACTGTAAAAAAAAATACAGTATTATAAGGAGAACGATACTGTTAGATCGTTACAGCGATTGCGAGAAAATATGAACAAAAGTTAAGATAATTAAATATACATTGTTTTGATCTTGCGTTTTTAACTTTCCTCAGGAAATAACAATCGCTGGCTGCAGCTCACAAGTGGTACATCAGCTCTTTAACATCAAGGCATTTGGGGGCTGCCTTCTGTGGAATCGTATTATCGCCCTATCTAGCAACCTCACGAAGTGGCTGCTGTGTTTAAAAGAAAAAAAAACCCAGCTACTTAAACAGTGACTACGCGTTTTTTTTTTTTTTTTTTGCTTGTCTCCCCTTGTGCTGCAGCTTTTAAATTAAAACAACAAAAAAATAAAACAAAACAAAACAAATATTTTGGCAGAAGATTGCTACACTTTAGCTTTTGTTTTCCAGTCGTGTACTAAAGGGGGTGAAATGGGCGATCCGCCCGGTTGGTGGCCAAGAGGGGATGCCATCGGTCACTATTATGACAGTACAGTACTGTTTAAAATCTACTTGCACCATTAATATATTTTTCATTGTGTTTATTTATTAGGTAAAACGTAAGCTAAAGGATCCCTTTACACACCCATTGAGGCATTTTGGGAATATGGTGTTAGGCCCATATTTTCTCGACCAACGGCACACTAGGGGTGTTGTGGTCAGCATCACGCCGGCCGCCTTAACCTTCCCAGAGTTCCTCTGGTACCCAATTTATGAGGCTGGGTCGACCCCGGAGCCGTTTGCGGTCTAAAAAATCCCACCTCAACTGGGGATCGAACCATGGACCACCGAGCTAGGAAGCCAGTGGTTTATTTATTAGGGGTGCCAAACACTTCAAGTGCGCCCCCTGTTGTTGTGTGCTGTTCACTGTACTTATTAGCTTTTGCGAACATTGGTGTGTTTTGGCGGATATGTTTGGGTTAGTATGTGGAAAAATGTGTAAGCAAAAACACACTCACATGTATGCGTGTTTTAGTGAGTGTGAGTGAGGAAATGCGCGAGTAGCTTAAGAAAAGTATATGTGAGTGTGTAAAGTGTGCGAGGGACGAGTCAGTGAAAAAAGTGAGACAATGAAAGTGTGTGAGCGTGTGACGTCGAGTCTAGGATTCGGTACAGAAACGCGTGTAGGAGGGAGTGTGTGAGTGTAGGACAAGGTGAGCGATTGTATACTGGAGTGTATGAGTAACTGTGTGTATGTGAGCTGTGTTCGTGAGAAATATGTTAGATCTTTCAAATAAATGCCAGAAAACTAAGATCAACAGCACAGATTTCGAAACCAACAGAGTGCTTCGTATCGTAACATCGTCGTAGCACGAACTTCATGTGTTCATGAGAAGAGTGATCAAGAAAGACTTGAGGAAAGCACGGCACATAAGGAAGGGCAAGGAATCAAATTCAATGACATTTATTGTAAATCTAGGTTTTTTTCTGTACATTTTTTTTTGCCATTCCGATTGGCAGTCGTGAGCTCCAATTTCTGTCTCAGGTATTCCATCCCTGGCTTGGCATTCATTTAAAGGATCCCCGCATCTGGTTTCAAGCTAGTATGGGGGGGGGGTGGCTAACTGTGCATTCCCCGCCATGTAGGGGAGAGCTCTCTTAATGAGCAGGGTGAAAGTGCAATGCCCTGATTCTGGGCTCTCCCAAGGAATATCACGTCCTGCTCTGAGTCACTTTGCAAATACCCTCGCCTGCCATCAATCCATTGTGAGATCCTCCTGCGTATAGCCAACCAGGTAAAAGCCAGAGTGAAGTCTGGGTCTCGCATGATTACCCCGAGCTTAGAGTGTAATACTGGGTTCTCAATATGTTTCACCACATGGGGGAAATCATGGTGTAAGCCACTCTGGTGTGGTTACTCGATCTGGAAAACGTTGGTAATGCAACTCGAAATTTGCCTGTTTCCAAGATTCACCGCGTGGCGATGTGTTATGGTCTTGGTTATAGTTCTAGCCCTGGCATTTACGTGAAAGCAACGTGAATTCTGTCACATCCCCACCAAGTCCTGTAAATTAAATAGCCATTGTTGTATGTTCATATTTTATATGTTAGCTCGCTTACAGTCAATCTTACTCATCTTCTTTAATCATTCATTCATTTTTGCCTTCCTTAAAGAGCAGAGGACCACTTCTGTAGATCGCTTCTTGCACGAATCCTACGTCAAAGCATTTAATGTCCTATTCATGGGGTGGGGTTTTTTTCTGTACCAATTTCTTTTACATAATGAGGATGCTAGTCCTTACAAATTCACATTAGATTCGATTTCCGACTTGCCTGAGTTCACAATTAGTTCAATAAATATGGGTGCTTTAAAAAAAAAAGGACCATTAGCTCACGTTTTTAATTTATTCTAAGGCAGCTGATTGACAGCTTAGACTTCACCAACCACTTGAGCGAGAAATCCTATTGAATAGAACTTTACTCAGTAATGCTGTATGAGACGACTAATGAAAGGTTTGGCATAGGGTTAGAAACCTCATTGTGTCAAACAAATTGCTACAGACATGATAACTGCAAGAGTTTTTAGATGAATTATTAAAGGGTTCCTGCAAGGTAGCCACCTGTAGTGATAGCTCCGTGCTTCATGGTCAGCGAAAAGAAAAAATTTGTGATGATGTAGATGATTGATGATGATGAAAAAAAAAAAACGGGAAAAAAACAGAAGTGAGGGGAATGTATATTTAAAAACAAATTAGTCTACGTTTTTAAATGGCTTGTTTCCCTTACAGCCTCTTCAAAACGTGAAAAAAGCAACATCACGTGATCCACAGCCCTGTATACTTCACGAGGGTCTGTAAACAGACGAAGAAAGAAAGGAACCTGCACCATCAGGGATTTCTAAAAGTTGCCTACCATGATGTTGTGCGGAAGATTGGCAGCTTCATCAGATAAAACAAATTGTTACAGAAACCATCTCTTCACGAACAGTTGAATTCTTTGATGTTGAATTCCTGCAAGTGAGCCAGTTGCGGAGGCAACTCAACGCTTCGTAAGGAGGTAAGGGGAAATGATGATGATGGCGTGATCGACGACTTCAGTATTTGTTAAGAGGTTCAAAAGAAAACAATTTTAGACACACTGAACTTTCTACAGATCTACCTTAATTATGATGATAGGAAACTCTATACAGAGCGATACAACAGGAGGCAATCTGATCATCAGAAGCAGTCCCCCCGTCGATCAAGTGTTTCGGCCCTTTAATCTCCTTTACACTCTGGGGAGGGGGAGGGGGAGCGGGCCCACCTAGGTCATGACTCCCAAGTGTCTCCGCCTCCTGTTGTCTTATGTAGAAAATGAACCCACTCCACCGTGGTTGCAGCTTTCAAATCCACAATTCTGCCAGCCGGAGGCAATTGTGAAAATGTTGAAAACAAATTATTGCGGTCGTTCCACAGCACACTACGACTAGGGACTGACACTAACCCACCTGCGCAACGCCAACGAGGCTTGAAGCCACTGCGCGCTAGCAACTGAAATCTACTTGCGCCCGACACCCCGTATAATATACACCGCGTGTTGCCTGTAAGTCACTGTCCTTTCACCAATACATCGAAAAACTCAATGTATTGCGGACTTGGAAAAATTTTTCACTTTCCGGATGTTTCCTGTAACGCAGGTGGGGATAGAGTTTACTGTCCCGAGTTCCATAGCCCATTGCGGTTGTTCCACAGCCAGCATGATGCCTTTTCCGCAGTTTCACTGAGCCTCTTCAGTGCCTTTGTTCTCGACTGTCCCCTCAGCCCCAACAGTTGCAATAAATCATACACTGATGCAGCCACGAGCCCTCTTGCAACATCAGGCAGATCAACTTGAATATTCTCAGCACTGTGGATTGACTCCTGGCTGAAATCATGTCTGTTTTCAGATTTCAGAGTATTTGGAATTGGGAATAAGTGCATTCTATATATAACTTTCCTCTTTTCACACAACATGCCTAAGAAAAATTCACAGAATCTTTTAGCCAAATACCATCACTAACCAAGATCTGCTTACTCGTAGCAAGCAAGAGGACATGCACACCATCATAGCTGGCAGACGCTGGAGCTGGGTTGATCATGTCCTCAGAAGAGACCCCGATGCCATCACAAGAACAGCTATGCTTTGGACCCCTGAAGGAAAACGAAAGAGAGGCCGACCAAAAACTACCTGGCGGAGGACTGTGGAGGCTGAGATGCAAAGAATGAGCCAGAGTTGGGGCACTGTACGAAGGATGGCCACCGACCGAGCAAAGTGGAATCAATTTGTTGTTGCCCTACAAGATGCCACTAGGCGTGATGGCCACGGACTGCTTTGACGGTCGGCGGTTAAGGATCAAAGAAGAAAGAAGAAGATATATAACTTTAATTTGGGAGGAAACTGATAGAGTAAGATCTATCAAAAATTATTCGCCATACATAGACATAAAAAGAGGTGTGAGACAAGGTTGCGTACTGTTGCACTGCCTATTTAATCTATACATAGAAAAAATCGTTTCAAACAGATACAGGAAATGCTAGGACTGAACATCTAAACAACCTTAGATATGCAGATGATACCATTTTGATAGCTGAAAGTGAACACTACTTACAAGAACCAGTGAAGCAAGTAAACAGCATAAATTATGAATATGGATACTGTTTTCACAAATTCATGCTAGAGAATTCACCATGCTATGTCCAGCATAGAGCAAAATAGTGAAAATAACGAATGAAAAGGCATGATTTATGCCAAATAAAAGCGATGAGTGAGAAAATTGAAGAAAAAGAAAGGATACTGCCGGAGGGCTGAAGGTGTGAGAGATCACACAAAAGAGCATGTTCAGGCGTTTTGTCACAAACTGCCTGCAGGAAAAGCAAGCCTGGCGTGTTTATTTAGATAAACTCAGACGTTAGTCTAGGAGCATTGTTATCAGCAATTAAGTTGTCTGAACACATCATTAGTATTATATAGTTGCTTCCGCTTAGGTGAAAAGAAGCAACGAACAATGTTGTCGGATAAGTGTAAGATGGTCATTTAAAAGATAACAAATGTTTAATTTTGTGGGCATGACTTGCAGAAAAAATACCACTCCAAAGTTTGTCTTGATTACTACAAGATTGAAGTATTAGGATAAGAGATATGACATAATAATGCAAGGGTAACAATTAGTTACACTACCATCCCAATAATGATAATGATGGATAGCTGAAAAATTTAATTAAATAAGACGACCTAAAAGGTGATTAGCTTTAAATTGAAATTAAACTAACCTTACATCTGATTGGTTTCAACAAAAATAAACAGCGAGAGTAAAATTTCGTGTAGGCGAAATTTTTACTATAAGACAATGAACGGTTGAAATTCGTGACTTGATTTCCACTTCTCATCAGAGAGACAAATCGTCAGGAAAATATAGCAAAGGGATTCCAACGTTATTAGAAGTAACTTGCAAAATTAAAAGTATAAAACTTCATTTATAATACTTAAAGTCACAAGTCCGAGGAAATCCTCCCCATGTGTTAAAGTTAGGAGTTGTGAATTTACAATTACCATTAACTCAAATGACAAGACTGAACCTTTACGCTGCAGTGCAGTGCTATCGTTCATTATGTACGGTTGAATCCCATTCATATTGAAGGTGTAAGAGACGGGTCTGGAGGACACTCGAAGCGACGACATTTGTGGAAGTTACTCTTGCAATGCAACGAACGTGCTCCTAAAAGCCATTCCACTTCTGAAGAGAGACGGAAACAGTCAAGAAGTCACTGTGAACCAGCATCAACTAAACCAGATCAGAGCAACAACCCTTCGCTGAAACTGGACAGTTGTTGTTTTCAATCCAGCGGCCCAATAACATGCACAGAAAAGTTGACCAAATCGACACTGATACTGGACTCCCAAACATATTACACAAAATTTCAATTCAGAGAAGGAAGAAAATGACAATTTTCTAACAGAGTATGCATCAGTTATTTAACTGTTTCTAAATTTACCCATTTTCCCATTTACCCTTGTTTCAATTATATTTCATAAATAAATATCCTGTTTATACATATGTATATATAAATCCTTCGTTGAAATTAATAACACGGTTGACTGAAGATGATAGTTGCACCACTATGACTCATATTTTCAAAATACATATATAAAGCGCTATCAAATTAACACTTCGCTGAATTACCTTCGACTAGGGGCTCAATAAACACGAGTCAAATATATACCTCACAGAAGTGGACGGGGATACAAAGTTTACAACAAACTTAGTAAATGTGTTTTTTTTGTACTTGCTATCCTAGAAATCTCTGTGAGACACCCTGAAATAGGAGCATCATCTTCCTATATACATCACTGACAAGAGTAATCTTGAGCGAAGGTTAATACCTTTGTAAACCGCATCCTTTTACTCCACTGCCGGGAAATTAGTGGACCACTATGACAGATTAAGGGAGAAAGTCGTGACATACACTACCAACAATGAAAATTAAGCCAACATAATTATGTGAACCTGGCACTAACAACAGTGAAAATTAACCTAACACAGTGATCTGAACCTTACACTATCAACAGTGAAAACTAAGCCAACATAATTATGTGAATCGTTCACTACAAACATTAAAAATAATGCTAACATAATTATGTGAAACTGACACTATCAACAGTGAGAATTATCCAACACAATTATGTGAAACTTACATTACAACAACAAAAATTAAACCAACACAATTATGTGAACGAAGCATGGCTGCTGATTGAACACAGTGAAGACAGTTTGTGGTGCCCTACAAAACGCCACCAGACGTGAAGGACGTTGACTGCTTTGTCAGTCAGCGGCCACTGACCATAGAAGAATTATGTGAACCTCGCATTACCAGCAGTGAAAATTAAGCCAACAGTTATATGAACTTTATACTACCAAGGGTGAAAATTACGTCAACACAGTTGTGTTAACCTTACACTACCAACAGTGAAAATCACGTCAACACAGTTGTGTTAACCTTACACTACCAACAGTTCTTCTTCTTCTTCTTCTTCTTCGTTCGCCCTGAAAAGGACGGTGGTTGCGTTGTGTCTGTTTACAACGTAGCTGTGATATCTGCACCTTTCGGTCGACACATCCGACTTCTGCACGGCATTTTTTAGGACCGGGTTATGAAACTACCAACAGTGAAAATTACGTCAACACAGTTGTGCTAACTTTGCACTACCAACAGTGAAAATTACGTCAACACAGTTGTGTTAGCCTTACACTACCAACAGTGTAAATCACGTCAACACAGTTGTGTTAACCTTACACTACCAACAGTGAAAATTAAACCAACAGTTACACGAACCTTAGACTACCAACAGTGAAAATTACGTCAACACAGTTATGTTAGCCTTACACTACCAACAGTGAAAATTACGCCAACACTGTTGTGTAAACTTTACATTATGAACATTAAAAATTACGCCAATACAGTTATGTAAACCTACACTACCAACATTAAAAATTACGCCAATACAGTTATGTCCGTACGTCAACACAGCTGTGTAAATTTACACTGCCAACAGTGAACACAAAGTGAGACATCACTGGCTTTGTGAAGAACTGAGAGATAAGCTTGTGAAGACAGTAGGCTCTTGTGACCATGTCTTTCTAGAACTGGGGCAGCTGAAACCTGTTACTACATTTCCCATCCATTTGTCACAATTTGGTAATATCTGTGCCACCTGATTTCGTCATAATCATTATTAATACCCTGTAGTTCAGGTCCTTCAACAAAACATACCAGACCTTCCTGTCGTGTTTTGCCATCCGCCAATGGGATTACCTTGCCCTTGTGTTTATTACCTCCAGGTTAACAACCACTGATTCCCAAAACATAATTGTTGCACACATAAAAGCATCTTTTTTCTAAGCGAGGTCGGAAAAAATGTATGACCAGCACCCAAATTAAAATCACATGGAAACAAGATATATTTCTCCAGACCTAAAGGTCTCTTATATTTGGACATGCGCCCTAATATAACCGACTAGGTTCAACGGGACGCACCTCACCAAAACGAGGCAACATTTTTTTTTTTTTAAACACAAAAAAAAAAAACATGGAAACAACAAAGAGATTATATTATATTCAGTATATGCGCAGACGCCATTTTTGAGTTCAACAACTTTAAGTCCAGCGCGCATTTTTTTTAAACGGATGGTGTGGTTCCCAGGGATCTATGATGAGATAAAACAAAAAAAGATTAGGGACCACTGCTCCCTCATGCATGTCGTACATGGCAACTAATATGAGGTTGTGCATGGGACTGACAACCTCATCATGTAAAACACATCGCTTTAGAAACCACTACTGCAATAGCATGTGAATACTTTGTGTAGGCTTCCTGTCAACGGGCCCGCTGTAATGATGGTTCTATACAAAGAGGAAAATAACGATGATGATGATGATTGTTGTAGTCACATATATACCTTGTATATACATATTCGGTCTTTGCCATTTTGTTACTGGAAACATCCATCTTCTTGAGTCAAGACAGCTTACTACTCGGAACAGAGTTCCCCAGTTCAAGACGTGGTAGCATATATAAATGATCCTACATCTCTGGTTCAAGCTTGAGGGAGATGGTATACTGTCCATCGTCACTCTCAGTAAGCAACTCTGGCGCATGAAAGAAACAAGAAACGCGAAGTTCAGTTAAGACCCGCTTTAAAACACTCATATTTTTCCGATCCAACCCATGCAGGTTTTTTTTTTTTTTTTTTAACGAAGGGATCAAAGTTTTTTTTTTTTTTAAATTTAATATTATAATCTCTGTTATCCTTTGCTGGGTTCTTCCGGGAACGTTAAGCGCAGACCTTGTTATAACCGGCGGCTGATTAATTACGGGGACTGTAATGATTTATTAAAGTGTGTGTAATACCAAAGTTATTATAGCCAGTTATGACCGGCGTCAAGCAAGTTTACAAAGTGAAGAGTCTGTAGGATAAATACAATGTCATCCACCTTACTTAACAGGGCAAAACGACTAAAAAGCAAAACGCTAAAGATCTTGGTATCCATGGAATACTATCATCACATGTTAAAACAAAACAAAACAAAAAAAACTACACGATAATAGTGGATATGTACGAAAGTTGGAAACTTACTCACAAAGTAAAGAGGATTCAACTTTCAAAAGCTGCAGAAATTGTCATTAGATAATTTTTCAAACTCTAGCTTTGACCGAAGAAAGCTAGCCAGCAAAGTGCTGGGCTTGAATATTACTCAAATACATATTAATTCGAATCTATTGATATTATGCACCTTCTGGTTCGAATTAAGTGTGCTTCACTGTACATGCATGTACATACATCACATTACAGGAGACAGCGGCATAGTATATAAGGACTAGACCAAGGGAGAAAATGGAACATTATAAATTTTGACTAAATGTATTCCAATACAATAAACTCTGAAAAAAATATTAAGTGTCATAGAAGATGCATTCCGTCACCTTGGTACTGCTTTATTACATCTCCACTTCTGCATGTTTTGAGATAAAAGAGTTTGAAGTTTTGAGTTAGTAGTTAAAATGAGGATATATTAGTTGAAAATGAAATTTGTCATGACGATCCAAAGTGTTAACTGTAAGATATTGTGTAGGACGATAGATTAAACTATATTATGTCGATTTACGGCCTCAGATCATTTTTGGCCACAAGTGGAGATAAAATAAAACAGTTATAGGGCGGCGATTTTTATTCAAAGCTGATTTGGTGAGAACATTAAATGCGATATGAATCAACCTCCAAAGAAAGTAACGACTTTAACACTCATTTTAAACAATTAAAAATCTAAGGAACAGAATGCAGAAGACCATGTAAAACGGATGAGATATTTATAAAAACAAATGTCTGCAGATAAATACACGCTATCGGGTTACCGCTTGATAAGGTGTGAGCTTCCAAACATGACATGATTAAATATACGGCAGATCTCACGGGGATGTAGAACATAACTATCTTGCTAAAGATTAAGACACTGACAGTGATGTAATACTTCTGGCAAATGAAATTGCTTGCAGTAAACAATTACAAAGAAATAACATCCTGGTTGAGATTATAATGCTAGATCTGTGAAGTAGTGAGTTTGTAAACATGGCAGGCAAAGCGGAAGAAGCGACACCGTCTATGATCATGAAAGACAGGCAAATGAATTTGTAAATGACATGTAAAGACAACATTTTGTTTGTGATGGAGAATGTTCTACAGATGAGGGCAGTGGGGGAAAAAACTCCTACCGATACCAGGCATTACTTCGTGTTTGGTTTGGCATGAGAATGCTAAAATAAATGACTTCTGATTGGAGTTTTTTTTTTTTCAACGAATCTACATGAGCAAATAATCTGCAACATTTTGGGACTGCTTCACTGCATCTCCATCTTGTCAAGAAGAAGACATTTCTGAGTCCAGGATGAACAGAAACAGGATTCCAGCAAAAGGACAGAACCAAGTATTAGAGGATCTTCTCATATCAGTCAGAAAGAAAACTCGACTATAGTACTGGAAACCACGAGTCCTAGGAACCTACATGCAGAATAACAGTGTGATTATAATAAAGTAATACCCCGACCACCTGTAAGACGGCCTCTTAAAACCAGTGAACCGACACTATTCGGAAGTTTTCCCTGAGAAAGAAGTCTGTAAAATTCATTTCCGATAACCGGGATAAATTGTAAAATGTACATTTTATCATTTTATAATTTTGCATTAACATATGTAAATTGCTTGTGGATGTACAGGTTCATACGAGGCTAGCAATCTCAGCATATAAAAATGGTTGGATTCACGAACCACCACTGCAAGAGCTGGTGACTGCTTCGTGCGGGTTTCTTCACATTGAACCCAAAAGCAGAGCAAGCCCCAGGCTCCATGTGGAGCAGGGAGTGGATGATGATGACACTGTGGTGTACATATTTATTACCATCATCGTCATCATTCCTTTTCGTTCCCTGTGGAACATAGGGCAGAAACAGTTGCTCTCCATCGATTTTTATTCTGGGCTGTTTTTTTCAGCAATACCCAAGTCATTCCAATTTCCCTAGCCTCCTATTCAACAGTTCTTCTCCAAGTTTTCTTTGGCCTCCTCACTCTACTTTTCCCCTGTAGGTTCCAGTCAAGGGCAACTCTGGCTACTCTGGCTATATTTATTATATTAATATTTTAATAAGTTGTGTATATTCAAACAAGCCTAAATAATGCAATTGTCGTTTTCCGCTGTCCAAAGGCAACCTTTGTTGCGGCCACAAGGGCTTTGAGACAGACGGACAAAACAGAAAGTACTGAAAGTAAGAACTAAGTAATAGACATGAAAAATAAAAGCCAGCACAACCTAATTATACTCACATGCTTCACCGCAAATGGATGCCACAGCTACAGGAAGTATGTTTATTTCTCATCTTTTGTCTTAGTAAGATCTTTTGTCTCGCTTCTTCCGTTTTGCCTGCCATGTTTACAAACTCACTACTTCACAGATCTAACGTTATAATCTCCTCCAAGATGTTATTTCTTTGTAACTGTTTATTACAATCCATTTCATCTGCCAGGAGTATTACGTTTTATTTTTTTTTTCCCCTCCTCTCCGCCGTCTACCACTGTCTTACCGCAGTTCTCCTCATTTCCTTATATTCGAATATAAACAAAATTGTTTTACTAAACATGAAGTTAAAAAAAAAAGAAAAGAAAAGAAATGGGCATTGGCGTCTGTTGTAGAAATAGAAAGGTATACTGTACTTGAAACAAGAGATGTTTCGGATTGTCCCTTGTAAGTCACAGTTACATACAGGAACTGAAGATTAGATATATAGAAAAGTTAAACTTAAATTATATAAGACGCGGAAAACACTTAAGGGAAAAAATTAATTAACAAATAAACACACTAAGATGAGTCAAATAAAACGGCTAAAAGCCAATCAAATGGCTCGACAAAAGTAATAAGCTGTAAGCAAATAAAAAAAACTGACTAAGCAAAAAATTTCAACGCAAAGAAACTCATTTCAATAACACAACAAAGGATAAATAATGCAACAAAAGAACACAATGGCCTGATGATAAAGTATCATCTATCGCTGAAGAGTGTAACACCGCAATGACACCGCAACGGCTACTCAAAAGGAAGGACGTGTAACCAAGGGTAAGGAAAGAAATATTTTGTTTTTTAATTGATGAAGAAAAATATTCCGTTCAACCCCTAAAGGGTTTTAACTAATATAAAATAAAGTGACTCTAATTCTATATAATTTGTTCAGTTACCGATATGCTATCGTGGGATCATATCTGTTGTCCAATTATTTAAATAGACCAAATTAAAAATTCCAGATTGTGTGTGTGTTTGCTCAACTATAAAAAATTAATCTTTTCATACTTGGCATATGGTGTAAAATAACAACAAACAATTACAATCTGAACAAACAATTTTACAAAACGCACACTAACAAAATCTTTAAAAGAAAAACAATGTCGCAGAATAAAAAAAAAAATTCAAAATATGAATCTGAACATAAAAAGAAACAATAGAAAGAGAAAAATATTTTTTTTTTTTTTTTTAACCGAAGAAAAGGAGTAAGCCCTGGTAAATTAAACATTGGTTAACGAAGGGTAATGCCAAAAACATCCCGTGTTTCTATGTATTGTTCTTTTCTAGAACCTACTTCAGTACCATTTTTCATTGTTTCTCTGTCCAAGACCAGTTCGACAGGAACAACCTTCATCATTTATACAAATTACTTAAACGTGAGGCGCATTATGTTAGAGGACAGTCAGTAATCTTGAAATCCGGATATTTTCTTTTTATTCTTGCTCCTAAAGTACAAACTTTCTTTTGTTCATTTACAGTACAAAATCGGTACGTAAAGTCAAGCCACTTAGTCCTATATCAGATACTGCCGTAGGGGAGTGAAGTGTTAGAGACTTCACTATACTCGGTCCAGCTTCGAGAGGTGGTTGTAACCAGTTCCCTTCCTCGCTGTCTTTTCCTTTCCTAACTCAAGAGAAAAGTCAGGAACCCATTTACAGCTCGGTAGACTGGAGCGTGTCGACACCGTGAATCGAACCCAGCATGTTTGCCGCGCTAACCAGGGCTGTGGGGGCGTAGTTGGAGTCGCGGAGTCGGTCATTTTTAGTGGATCCACGTTTGATCCATTCAGGGGGGGGGGGGCGCCTCTTAAAATATTTAAAATAACATTTTAAAGTAGTAGAACTCCTAAAACCTCTTCCTTGAAGTATGTCCAAAAACATTATTGTCACGATCCATGATTGACTTCTATGCGATAGTATGTTCATACGAATCCAAATGTTAATATCCGAAACCATTTCAAATCGAAAAATTGTCAAATAGGAAAATTACATGTTATTTCCCTTGATTATGCAAGTCATCATAGAATTATGTCCCTTCATCTGTAGACGTCGGTATTCGAATTAAAAATGACAATACATGTCTGTACGAAATATCTTGAATTGACAGCCTTTTCATCATTCCACATAATGTGTGTTCGTAAGTTTGTAGATCAAATATGAGCACTGTCATTAAGGCACAATATATGTACGTAATGCGCTGAGTTGATCGAGATACCACACCATCTTGAGCATTTCAGAATTCATCCACATCATGTGTCATGTGAATCGATTAATCGTATCAGCATTGTTACATAAGTCACTGCAAAAAGTTTTCTTTGAAAATGCGAACATGTAGATTAGTCTTCAGCATTGGTAGTTTCTATAATGTTATAGTATCCTCTATTCTTGGACTTATTGTTCAAACGTAGTAGTGTCAAAACAACACGTCATCATCATTATAATCTTTCATTGATCAGCATATCATGAAGTCAGTTCATAGGTTAGTTTGAACATTGTGAGTCATCTGTATTTATACTTGTAGATTTGATTGGTGATATAGGGTCCTTGATACAGCGGGACAGGACATCAGCCATAACATTCTGGCTTCCTTTGATAGCTCTAATTTCGTAATCGTAGTGCTCAAGTGCAAGCGATGCCCTAGCCGCTCTCTCATTTCGGAATCTCGCTGTCTTGAGATACGACAGAGCTTTTTTATCCGTCTCCAAGGTAAATTTCGCTCCAATAAGATAACGTTGAAGTTTGGCAAAGCAAAACACAATCGCCAACAGCTCCCTCTCGACAATGGGGTACTTCTGCTCTGTAGGCGTCAGTTTCCTACTTATATATAGGATTGGATGCATACAATCTTCAAACTCTTGCATAAGCGTTGCACCGATTCCTGATCCCGAGGCGTCAACTCTGAGGGTAAAAGGAAATCGAGCGTCAGGTAATCCCAAAATAGGTGATTTAGAGAAACAGATTTTCAATACATTTAAAGCAACATCACAGGCATGGGACCAGACAATTTTGTTTGGCGAGTTCTTTCTTAACAACGAAGACAGAACTGAGGTAATATCCGAAAAATTAGGCAAGAATTTTCTATAGAAACTCACTAAGCCTAACAGACTGCGAACATGTTTCTTAGTTCAAGGAATTTCAAGATTCAAGAATTTAGAGATAGGTGAATCTTCAGGTTTAAGAAAACCACCTTCTACCTTATGACCCAGAAAAGAAATTTCAGTGAATCCCATTCTTGTTTTAGAAGGTCTAGCAGTAAGGTTATGATGACGCAAGATATTCAACAACAACTGAATTCCAATAACATGTTCTTCCAAAGATTGATGAAACAGACAAATATCATCAATATAAGTGATTAAATCCTCACAGTCAGAGAAAATTTTGCGCATCATGCGAACAAAGGTAGCAAGAGCGTTAACGAGACCGAACGACATAAAATTAAATTGAAACAATCCTAGAGGTGTAGCGAAAGCTGTATAAGGTTTAGCTTTGTCTGTTAATGGCTCACCATGCCCAATAGCCTTTTGACAAGTCAAAATTTAGTTAAAGAAAGGTTAGATTGTAGCATAAAATCTATCCAGAAGAGAATCTTTAAAAAGGTAATGGTTCTGCGTCTGGATTGTGTCACGGGCAGCATTTAAGCGCCTGAATTCTATGCAAATCCGAAAAGATTACATGTCTAAAATTCCTAATCAAGACCACAGGAAAACTGTATGGAGAATTTGTATGGAGCAATTGTACATTTAACTTCCAAATCACTATCTTTTATTTCTTCCAACTACCTGTGATTTGCAGCAGAATAGGTGTCGAAGGATATGAGTTTCAGTCTGCAAATCTAGGTATGAAAACCTGTCAAACCATGATATCATGCTGAAATGATATCTGTATGCCCAGGAACATCCGTGGAACTCATCAGGAAAAGATATGTAGTATTTGAGAAATAAGCTCCTTTCTGAATGAGAATGAGAAGTTGTCGCAATAGAAATATCTTTCCAACTCTAAAGCTAAAAAAGGTAAATTTGGAAAGAAAAAGTGGTATCAGTTACCACAGGTAAGTCAGTACCAACTCTCTCCTGATACCGCTGCAAGGAAGGGAGCGACGATCAATTAGACTCTGATGATATGTTCAAAAACTTTATTGTTTATTATTGGAGGACGAGTTCTGAAATTGCTGTAACTTGTTGATATGAAAATTTGTTTTTTCCTTTCCTTTGATAGACATTAATATAGTCAACTACATCTTTGAAATCAGAACGCTGTTAAAAGGTGAATTTCTACAGTTTGAGATTAAGCTAAGTTTATTGTCTTTTATTTGGTAGTTACAATAGGGCCTACATCAACTGGCCTAAGATTGAAGGCAGTCGTTTCTGGTGACCCAATTCACAAAGAGACAATAAAAAAATATCAATTTAGCGTCTTTTTCTAGTTAACGCCTCTACTCTATTTCTATACGAAATAATTGTTTTCCACATCAGAAAAAGATTGTAGTAATTGAGAAATAAGCTCCTTCTGATGAGAAGCAAGAGTTGGCGCAATAGAAATATCTTTCCAACTCTCCGTAGCTAAAAAAGGTAAATTTGGTAAAGATAAAAGTGGTACAGTACCATCAGGTAAGTCAGACAACTCTTCCTGTATTACCGCTAAGGAAGAGCGACGTCAATAGACTCGTCGATAGCTTCAAAGACTGGTTTAAGATGCGGAGGACGAGCATGAAATTGCTGTAACTTGTTGATATGAAAAGTTTTTTCCTTTCCTTTGATAGACAAAATATAGTCAACATCTGACAATTTAGCATAATCGTATAAGGTCCTCTCCATGAAACCAGTAATTTATTGTCTTTATTTGGTAGTAACACATAGGCCTCATCACCTGGCCATAATTGGCGCAGTTTTCTGTTTTGATTCACAAACAATCGAACCTTCAATTTCGTCTTTTCTGACGCCTCTACTGCTATTTGGCATACGACGATAATTTTTTTCCTCAAATTAACAACATTTTGGTAAGAGGTTTGAACATCTTCATCCATGTCAGCTCCAACCAACAATTGTTTTTAAATGGACATAGGTCCTATAGGTTTAGCACCAAAGACTAACTTAAATGGCGCAAACCCGGTTTGTGCGTTGGGAATTTCCCTATATGCAAATAATATTGCAGGTAATACTCTATCCCAATCTTGCGGGTATTTAGTAGTAACCTTACCCAACATCTGCTTCAAACAACGATTGAGCCTTTCAATTTTACCATTTGAGGCCGCGTGATAGACCGAGCTAAGAGAACGGTCAATATCGAACTCTTTCATGGCCTGTTTCATTACGTCAGAGACGAATTGAGTTCCCCGGTCAGATAGAATGTTTTCGGGAAAACCCAATCTACTGAAATTTAAAAATAGCGCATCCGCTACATCCACTGTTGATATGGTTTTAAGAGGAATAGCCTCTGACCAGCGCGTGCACATATCGATGCAGGTCAGCACATATCGATGCAGGTCAGCACATATCGGTGACCTCTAGCTGACGGGACTGCTAATGGACCAATAAGGTCAATCGCCATCTTTGCGAAAGGACGCAATGATATATCTGATGCCTGGATAGGCGCATTATGTTTGGGTCTTTTTGTTGCCACGTCTTGGCAAACTTTGCATGTGCGACAAAACGTTTTGACATCTTTTGTCACACCAGGCCAAACAAAATGAGACAAAACCCTCTGTTTTGTTCTTCTTCTTCTTCTTCCATCCTTAGCCACCAACCGGCAAAGCAGTGTGTGGCCAGTACGCCTAGTGGCGTCTTAGGGCAACAACAAATTGATCAATCTATTGCTGTTTCCACCACGCCTAGTGGCGTCTTTGTGGAACAAAAACAGACCAAACAATCTATCATTGTTTCCGTAATCAGATTGGTTGGCAAGCAGGTGATCAGCCCATTGTGCGAAGTTTTTACGGGATGGGGTAAACAGCCCCATGCCCAACCCTCCTTAGTCGTTTTTTACGACATGCGTTGTAGGGTGCAGTGTTACTATTCTTTGCTCCCCTTTCGGGCCCCGGTAACACACGGGTGTCTGTTTTGTTCTAGCAATTCCCAAATGACCTGCACAATTAATATCGTGAGCATGTCGTAAAACGAATGGTCGAAAACAAGCTGGTACGATGATCTGTTTTCTTACAGATGTAGAATCTTGGAAATTTCTAATTAAAATTCCATTCTTTAAAGTGTACCAATGTTTAGAATTATCATCAATCACCACATCATCTGATTTTGTAACCTGAAAAAATTTCTTTAAGAATCATCATCATTCTGTCTCTGAATGAATGAATCCTTATCAATAAGTTCCACCTGTAAATTATCATCACTTTCCTCCTCTTCAACATTATTCTCTTCATCAGTCACCAACTCCTAAGTCTCATTCTCATCCTTCATCACCTCATCTACCACATTATCGATTTGGTTCAGATTATGCATCTCAGCATGAGCCTGAGCTCTGGTCGTGACAGCATTTGCACTGATCAGATGCTGTTGTTCCCATTTTACAATATCTTCCTTAGTGCACTCACGAAGACCAGGAATATTTTCCAAGGTTATCCCAGCAATAGGATTATTCAACAGGCACACGAGAGTCCTCCCTGTAAAGTAAGGGGTATCCAAAAACACTTCTGCAGTTGGATAGTATTCCACTGTGCCACCAAATGTAATGCATTTAACCTCCCTTCCTGTGTAATCCAACTGATCTACCAACGACCTGCGCACACCAATCGTTGTGCATCCTGTGTCTCTGAGAAGCGACACAAGTTGGTTGTTCACAAACCTTTATTAAAGACCAGTGAACCTGTTCGATCATACGAGGACATAACTGTAAAGGATGTCCACACAGGAGCCTAGGGACTCCCTCTAGCTGAAACAAAGAATTACATTCAGAACAATTAGTACTGTTAGACAAATCTACACTACATGCATTAGCATGAGAGACACCATTATTATTCTGAACTGGATTATTGTCACTAACATGTACAACAGCATTTGAACGTTCAGGGTTCCTTGACTGTCTAAAGTTATTGTTCTGTTGAGAACCTCTGTTATTTAAGGAGTTGTCATTATTTCTGTAAAATGACTTTGTCCTCTGCCTAATCTGGAATTATATTTTCCTCTGTTCTGATTGTCGTGATTTAGTCTGTCTCACAACACGGTTTTCTGTATACTTAGGAGTAAATCTGACCATACCGCACGCCATATGTTGAGAACTCTCTGATACACTAACCAATGAAAACGCGTCATTCTTGGTGTGTATTGTAAAACGTACTAGGCTTGAACATAGAGGCCCATTTTGTGTAACCGATGGTACAATGCCATTTAATTTTGGAAAGAATAAAGAAGTATCACCGGAAAGGATTATATAATTCAACAACGGGAATGTTACGCTAGAGGTAGGTGTAAAAACTTTCTCGAATAGTATTTTAGTAAGATAGAAATATCGAGGGAAAGGGCTTCGTTACATCAGGTTAGTCCTAATTTAGCTAGTTAAAGCATGCATATATTCAAATGCATTTTGCAAACTAACCAATTAGTAGATAGATCAATACAGAATAATTCATAGAATAATTCAAGTTTTAAATGACCAAAATCGCGCCATAAATAAGAAAGATAATGAATATTAAAAATTTTGCTAATTGAACAGAAGGCAAAATTATGCCTCATTTTGAGATTTTTAACACCCTTTTTGCTCCATGCCATCCGATACGGCGGATGTGCTAGTATATAAGACCTTGCCCTTGGCTAAATTGAGGCCACAACATTTTAAAAATACAGCTGAACATAAGAAAGCGGTAAAAGTGTAAACGATTTGTACCTTTGCCAACCGCATCTGCCTGGCAGACCTAGATGCCCATTAACAGCCTGTTACAGCTTGTATGTATTGCCTGAGGGTAAGAATGAATATATATATGTATATAATTATGTAATTTTCCTGTGATTAATCCACTTGTGCGTTAGGAAGTGTGTAGCATATGTAAACTCTTGGAGACGAAAGCCAGCCTTGTAAAATGTGTAGAATAATTGAGAATGATGGCCAAAGTACGTCTGTAAGTTTGACAAAGTGTTTGAAGGAGTATTTCTTAAAGGAACGACACATTTACCAGGAACATAAGGAAGGATGACAGGAATTGTTTTAAGAAACTGATGAACGTATTACTTAGTGCTTTATACTAGACCAAATCATTGTATGAAGGCGGATCATGGACAACTGGATCTAACTTTAGGATTTATAAGGAAAGTGTAGTCACAGTGAACTGGCTGTGAGTGGTATTGAGGTAAATTGTCCTGTGCATATGTTAGCACAATGTCTGACACTGTTTGTTATGTCCATTGTATGTGAGGACAGAATAGTGCTGGACCATACAGGGGTTGTGATTATTTGTATTCCAGGTTTTATCCTGCAAACTACCAGAAGTGCATGAATCATCTATCTCTGTTGAACTCTGAGATGCAAGTGCTCTTAAAGTCATTGGAGCCAGATACCCAGCGTCTACTGCCTGGCAATTCACAGTCGTGTTAGTCCATGGCGGGAGAGTGATTGATTTCTACATAGAAGATATGTGGCAAAACCTAGCCACTGGTCAGCCTATTCAGACTCTACCTCTAATATATACAATAAAAAGATAAAAATACAGTGTATGATGAATTCTTATGGATCACTACTTCACAGTCCAGTAAGAGTGACAAAACATATATGTATTAGATAATGGTTAATCAAAAGGTGAAATTAATCATATTGATTCATTTTGGTAATTGATATTCCATGCTTATTTATTTCATTATGTAAATACATTTGATTCATTATAAGTTAGTTACCTAACCGAAAAGAGAAACGGTATAGGTTAAATAAATTGTAAATATGTACCATCAGACTTGCTAAAATTATTTAAATTGAGTTCCAAGTTTTGTTGATACATATATATATAGATAGACCATAATTAGTACCCCTAGCATAATTAGCCATAATAGAAAATAATACTAACACATAATATCAGGGGAGAATTGTGAAAGGGAGCAAACAGACATTCAGGATATCCACTCTCATTACACCTGGAGGTTTATACAGCTGGATTCTACCTTTGATGTCAATACACCCTGATTCTTTTCAGAAAAGGGGGTATTTCTTGTAAGACCAGTCTCTTATCTGGCACTATCCTGGTATCATCTGATATATCTTTTGGTCCAGGATAACTTTAGTTTTCAATAACAACAAACCCCTTTCGTGACACTGATATTCATTAGGCCTGAAAGATGATTGTGGATGAAAATATCCATCATCATAAGAGTTATAATTTCTTTGAGGCTGTTGTGATTTTTTGTTAAAATTATATCTCCCTCTGTAATTGCCATTGTTATGATCTCTATTTACTCGATAGTTTCTATCCATACTATTGAATCTCTGTCTAGGTGAATTATACATCACAGTCCTAGCAGATGCCACTGGTAAGGAATCCTTAAGGTTATTTTTGCTAAGGTTCCTACCCGGATGTGCAATTTGATATTGACGACCTAAATTTTCCATAGCAGATAATGTTTCAGGTTTTCTCTCCTGTAGGAATGACAAAACGTCGCCACTGATTGAAGACAACACCTTGTCTCTAAGAATCAACTCAGCCAACCAATCAAAAGTTTTTTCAATTTTTGATAAATCAACCCATCTAGAAAAGTAAAGTTTAATAGATGAGACAAATTCAGTAAAATCTTTAGCTGAATCTGGTAATAATGATTTGAACTTCAGCCTGTAGCCATTTTCATCCAATTGATACTTCTTTAGCAACAAGGCTTTCACCACCTCGTAGTCATTTCTGGTCTGATCATCCACTGTGCAGACTGCAGTAAGAGCCTCCCCCACCAATAAAGACATGAGCCTACTAGGCCATGTAGCTCTATCAGTTTTAAACTCTTGGCAATAAGTTTCATACCTATTTAAGAAGCATGAAATATCGTCTATATTTGAGTTAAATTTTGGCAAATTAAGCTTAAAAGTGGAAGTATGGTCTTTTTTCCAGCCTCACCATTCACTGGATTAACCTGTGGTTGTTGAAGTTTCCATTTCTCCAACTCTAGTTCTGCCATTCTCAGCTATTGTTGTGCTTTTATTTCAGCTTGAGCTTGTTGTGCTTTTAATTCAGCCTGAGCTTGTGCCAATTTCTTTTCTTCCAGTTTATATTCTCTTCTCCTATTCTCTTGTTCAAAAGCCAATTCATCTTGTCTCCTCTTCTCAGCTAATTCCTCTTCTCTCCTTTTTTCAGCTAATTCTTCTTCTCTCCTTTTCTCAGCTAATTGCAATTCTTCAGCTTTCTTCTTCTCATCTCTTTCTAATTGTCTTTGATCCCTGAGTTCATTGGCTTCTAGCCCTTTTAATTCTTGTTCAAACTCAGTGGATGCATATGCCTTTAAAGCCTCACCTTCCATACCAAATTCTTTTCCACTCCTTACAAAATATTCCAAGGTAGCCATAATTCACTATTATTGTGCTTTCCAATAGCTGAACTGTAATGCAAATATTATATAATGAATATGTGAGCAATATTAGCAATAATTATTTCACCACTCAAAATCAACCAACTGCATGTAATAGTAGATGTTATAAAAGGATTTAAAAAATGGATACAAAATAGCTGACAGAATACAGTGACAAGAGCCAAATCAAGATAATACTAATGATCAACCAAGGCAGAAATGTATGACTTGTAGAACAAATGACCAAAATTCAGCTCTATCACATTTATGACAAGACAAGCACGATTTCACAACATATATGACATCTAATAACTGAAGGATAGCAAGAATAGTTCAACAATATCACAAACAATAATGTAGAAAAACTGAATAAAAATTACAATCAACTTTACAACAATAACAAATTTGCCCCAAAACAGGACCTTCACAACTAGACAGATATTGGATCTGGTTAGTTCAATTAAGGCAGTAACACTCAGCTATGTTCGCCGGCCCCTTAATTTAAAAAAATCAGATACAAAAAAACTAAAGAACGCTCATGAATTTTCTCGACCATACGAACGACGTATTGAAAAAATTCATAAGTCCCTCCAACCACCCACTAATTACAAAAACATATATACACGAAAATACATAGAACATAGAAAAAAAGAACTCTGGCAAACAAGATTCTCAGCATCACACGCTGTATGCAACCTTAAATGTACTTATCTGTTTGCCAGTAACAAGGATCCTCCTGGTTTTACGCCTCCTTCCCAAAGCACGATGAAAACACTCTGTTTGGACCAGGTTAGGTTTAGACTTCACCATCTGCTCACTCGAACAAGACTGCCCTTTGGTCCGTCGTCTTCTTGATAGTAGGCCATCATCAGGCAAAAAACTTGAATTTATCAATGTAAATTTCTTCAGGAAAGACTTTTTTCCTTGAATAGCTTGAACTTCTGCAGTACACTTGAAAATTTGAACAGCAATTTATGTTCATACAACCCCACACAGGTCAGCAGACGACATACACCGCCATTTTGAAAACTTGTGATTTTTTCACAAAACGAAGTCCAACGACTTGAAACATATTTCCTGACATCAGCAATCAATATTAGATTCAGGATCCCAGCTTGAGGCTCCCATTTTAGGTGTTGCGGGTCTTTTATATTATTATTAGATGATGAGTAAACGTCTTGATAACTCAGGCCAAGTCCATATATGGGTATGTTAGTAGACCATGCATACAGCCCTTCACCACCAACTATTAATGTCACCACAAAGGCCAGGTTGGACAAATCAATACACAGTTTATTCTCACAAACGTTGCTCCACAATTATCATCTAGAAAGCCATTATATCCATTGGCATTATATATATCTAGTCATCAGTATAGCTCAGTATCGTCTGTAGGTAGAACGCTGTCCTTGACAGGTTTACACATTTTTTTATTACTCACGTTCTTCACAGAAATCATAATTCCTTTCATACATAAACTAGCATCATCACACGGAGGTGTATGGATGATCTAGTGGTCAAACATCAGAGGAATATGTCGTGAAATCATATAATTCTCAGGAGCTCAAAGACATACGTCCACCTGCCTCAAAAACACACACAGAAGACCCTAGCAGACGATCGCCCACTTTTTGGGATACCAACTTTGGCGTCTGTCGTGAGTTAGTCTGCTTCACAACACAGCTTATGTATAATCCTGAGTAACTCTGACGAAAACCGCGTGCCATACATTGTAGAAATTGTATGATACACTAGCCAATGGAAAGACTTCCGTATTCGTGTGTTTATTACAGCCTTGGACAGGCAAAATGGCCAATCCTCATTTGTGCAACCGAGTGAAGGATGCAAATTAATTACATAAGTAGGAAAGAAGTACCACTTGGAAGAGGTCTCTAATTCTACAACAGGAATGTTACTTTAGAGGTAGGTTTAAAGACTTCCACCAAAAGTAGTTTATTAAAAGAGATATATTGAGTGGAAAGGCTTCGACACATCGGGTTAGTCCCTAATTTAGGTATTTAAAATATGCATAGAATAAAATGCACTTTGGAGACTAAAGGATTTTTAGCTAGGAAGATAAAGATTAATTCAGGGTATAATTTAAGCCTTAGATGAATAAAATCGCTCCATAAATAAGAAAGATAAGGGGGAAACTAGTTTTTCATAATTGAACAGAGAGACAAAATATGCCTCATTTTGGGATTCGCAATACCCCATTAGCCCCCTGCTTTCCGATACGCCGGATGTGTTAGTATAAATAGACCTTGCCCTTGCCAAATTGGGGCTATAAGATTTGAAAAACACAGCGAGCAGAAAGAAGCGGTAACTTGTAAATGACGACTGCCTTTGCCAGTTGTACCTGAGAGCAGATCAAGTTTGCCATTAACAGCTCGTCTGTGTGTGCCTGAGGGTTCTATCCTGACAACTACAAAACAAAAACTTTATAGTCATCCACCTCTGCTGGACTATTTGGTGCAAGTGCCCTTGTGGTTAACAGGGCCAGATACCCAGCTTCCACCACCTGGAGAAATTCAAAATACGTCTTCGTCCATGACAGGAGAGTGACAGATTTCTAAACACAAGATAAGTGGCAAAACAAAGCCACTGATCATCGTATCCAGATTATACCCCTATACTAAAAGACAAGATGCAAATAAACATACAGTGAATGATGAAAAGTGTGGACATAAATTTACCCATTACTAGCTTCACAGTCAAGAAATAGTGACAAAACTCATTAGTATTACTAGGTACCACAAACTGATTTTTCATTTTGTTTTTACAGTGTCTTTGTTTATAGATCTTAATTGATCTCCTTAAGCCATGAAATTTCCTTGTAAAATTTTAAAAATCGGACATCAAACAACCGAGTTACAGCATTTCAAAATTGTGTGGAATTACAAAATTTTTCAAACATCTTCGCACCGAACAAATTGCCCGACTTTGTACAATCATAACTACAGTCAACAAACACTTACCAAGTCAGTAATGCTTTTTGTACAAAGTCATACAAGTCCTTATTGCAGAAAAGAAACATGGGAAGTACAACAAATCAATTAAATGAATTATAGTCCATCAAAATTAACAAAAAATACAATTTCAAGTCTCATTGTTGTGCTCGCAAAGTGCAAATATGCATTTTCATGCACTCATAAATAAAAAACTACACACAGGAAAGCTATAAGATTTATTGAGCTTAAAGAGAGTATTATAACCTTGATGCCTAATTTTTTTTGAGCCACATGAAATACTGAATACTATAAAACTGCATTATGTGAAAATGGATCAAAGGCTAAATTTGCAGTTCGGAAGAAAAATCTCATGAAATTCCAAATGTTGTCATAAAATCATGAATATTGCAGCTATAGAGCTGAAAACTTCCATATTTATGTAATTTGAGTTGTACAATTCAAATTGATGGTTATTTTCTTGATTGAAACAACCTTTACTACTTAAAATTGGATTTTTATAAACAAAGAAACTTTACATATTAGTCCGTGTCCAACTCACTGTCACTTGAGGTCAGCTGCATCAAAAGATAATTGTGTGTTCAGAAAGTCCTCAAGGGAATCTCCTCTCAGGGCACTGGCTTGTTGTACTGACATCTGGCACCTGTATTGTAGCTGTCCTTTACTCACATTCTGTTCGGATAGCACAGAGAAACCAAGGGGTCACCTGAGAGAAATTCGTTGGGACGGACGGAAAGAGGACAAATTGCATGATTGTGTTATTTTATTAATACAAAAAATGTCGGCCAAATTATTTTTTCTTTCCCTTTGTTAATCATTAAGCATTTATTGCGGCATTAATTTTTACTGCATTTACCATTTAAATCATTATATTAATTATACAGTAGATTGTAAGTCTCTCTTTTACATGGATTATGTCATTTGTCTTTTATGTTTGTAATTGTAAAATAAACTCAAAACCTGTAGAGGCTTCTAGGAAAGCTTCAACTACATAATAGCCTAATGATTTTTAACATCAGAGAATGAGAGGAAATAATATGATATATAAACTTTACACAACAAGACGTACTAGCTCCCATGTTGCATTTTCCTAGTCCCCCAGAAGACAGAACTGTGCCAATAGTCTGTTTGTCACAGTAGAAATCGGTGGCAGAGCCCGACGTCTGCCTCTTCCCGTCACTGAAAAATGTGCATCATAACGATCGTCCCCTGAAATAATTGAGAAAAAAAAGGTCAATTAAGCGAGAGAGGCAATTTAAAAAAAAAAAAATTAACGATCACAAATGTGTAGCAAGCTAAATTCTAAACATGACCTTTAACATCCATCACGTTATCGAAACGAGGTCAGCGGTTTTACAAACTGTTACTAAGCGTTAGACCTTAATTCTGATACCGAATGTTTAGAAAATGGTGATGGTCCGATAAAACAACCAAATAGCTACATAAACAACAATACCCCACCCCCAAAATTGCTTAAAAAACGAAGAACGTTCTGTCTAAATGTGTGAATCGAGCTGCCACATTTGGCTGTTCTTTTACTAATACATCCACCCTCCGTCACTTACCGTTGCTATATTGCAAATAAACAAAATAGGTCTGAAATGAATAGAAATAAAACAAAGTTCAAAACTTACTAAGAACACATATTGCGTCGACTTCCATTGGTGAAACTTTCAATTCAGCGCCTGAGTCATTTCGTGCTGTGTCCCCTACAGCCGGCCCATCGTTATCGGGATTGTCAATTGGAACAGCCGCCATTGCGCGTTTCCGTGCCGAGAAAGATCGGAGGTGTACTCTTTTAACGTTCGTTCGCTCTTTGCTCAAATAACGATGGTGTTTAAAATTTTGATACGATTTTAGCAGAATGGTTGCTCGTTTGTTTGATGTAACACGAGTGTAGGCAGGCCTCCCAGATGTGTATTAAAATCCAAACTTTCTCATTCACTTCAAATTTACGATGTCTTCCTTTAAAAAATCTGTGCCTCGTGTTACATGTGCGTAAACTTCAGTTTCTGCTCTTCTCATTGGTGAAAACCGTATTAGTGTAGCATTTTTGAGGACATAGCGCGGACGCTTTGAATGAAGTGGGGGTCATTTCAGGGAAATTCGCTTTCTTGAGCGCCAGTCAGCTAGCGCACGGCAAGAGCAGTTTTAATGGTGTTTTTGTTTTTTGTCTCACTCAATTTCAATGACACGCAGAAAGTTATAATTGACATATTATGAAAGAAGAAAAATCAAGGAACCAGAAGATATAATTTTTATTTAGAAAAGGCAAATTAATTGCTAGGCAGAGTGAGGTTGAAAAGGGCCCAAATTGGGCCTCGCTTGCGCGTCACAGAATTTTTCGACCGCCGCGCAAGAGGCAGTTTGTGGTACCTATAAAATAGTATCATATCAATGTTCTTTAAAAGGAGATAATTAATCCAGTTGATAACCTTCAACAATTGAATGACTTTTGATATTGTTAATTATTTTCAATGTTTATTGATTTATTGTTGTAAATAAATTTGATTTCATTTCAAACTTTCCAGACCGAAAAGAGAAACGGTATAGGCTAAATAAATTGTAAATATTTACCAACAGACTTACTTACTTATTAAAGTTGAGTTTATGTTCTTGTTGGAAATAATTTTGTTAATATCCCCTAGCAGAGTCAACAATAATAATAATAATATATAATTAAGGGAGGATCTTGAGAGGGAGCCCATAGGGATCCTGGATAATACAACAACATCCTACCTGGAAACTTAGACAGCTTGACCCTACCTTTGATATCTATACACCATTACTCTTTTCAGAGAAGGGGGTATTACTTATAAGACCAGACTCTTATCTGGCCCTATCCTGGTATCACCTGATACAGCTTTTTGTCCAGGATATCTTATATTTGAATAACATCTCTACCCTCTCGCGACAGCGTCTGCAACCTGAGCCAAAAGTCAATGACGTAACTTCCTGTTTCCAAGGACTACCGATAATAAACAAATATGAATCCTAGTCGAACCATTTTGATATCGACAGACGTGTTATGAATTTTACTCATAACAGTCACCTTAATTCTTTTCTAGCTATTGGCTGGATTAAAATAAGAACAAAATCAGCAAGTAAATACTGAATTATGTGGATACTGAGAAGACAGCATGATGATCTAAATTTTTCCGACGATTTGGTTCTTCTGCACCGTAACCAAATTTGAGATAATAATAAAAATACAATTAATAGCATCTGGGTTTGAAAAGGCACAGAAAAGACAAAGATTATGAGAACAAATAGAACTAAGTATAGCCAGACTGTATTGTGAGATGGATCCCTAAAAGATGTGGAATCATGCACATCTTGGCGGCATTATAGACGATGTTGGAGGGAAATACACTGATTTCAAAGAATGCAAAAGGCATGAGAAACTTTCATTGAATTTGGAAATATTTGGAAATCACGGGTTTATCCTGTTGGATGTCTCTGGAACATTAAAAACAAAAAACAAAAAAGGCAACCAAAAAGATGCATTTTCATAAACGGGTGCTTGCTCAGAACAGAAGGGTAAAATTGGCACAAGATCGCCAGTATGGAACTGATGGAAATAACGAAACAAATACCAGAAGAACAATATATGAGAGGTGTTAGACAGGATACACACTGAGAAAATTAGTTGATGGCATAACAAGGCAGTCCCTATTCAGGAATCCTCAGGGTAAGTGAAATAAGTAAACAAAAAGCATGTGGAGACGGGACAAGAATCAGGCATGAAGAAACTAAAGAATATCGTGTTTCTTAAAGACCTATGCTATATGAAGAGCTTACCAAAAAAAAAAAAAATGAAGATGCTGATTCATTTAAAGACTGCAACATAGCAACTTGTAAAAAAGGGACATAACCCACTGTTTAATTGTTAGGTGCAACCGTTAAAGGGACGTAACACATTTATTAATGTTTAAAACCACAAATTACCGACACTTCTCTGAACCTACAAGCTAGTCTTGCCTTTCTGTGCTGTCTTTCCCCGCCATAGAACAGTAACGTTTTTCACAGACTCTCATCTCACCTGGTGGTGTGTACATCTGCGTCTTACTCATATTGCTAAAAATAAGCAGCGCACGCGCGTTCTTCCATGGCGCAAAGCAGCGACCCAGGTAAACGGGTGTATGTTCAAGGTCGGAAGAGCTATAAGTAAACTTCTCAAATTGGTTTTACATTTCGTACTGAATGCACGTACAGTGTACCTGCAAATGTTTTCTGCAAAGGATTATACCTACAGGTACTTCGTTACATTTGTGTTAATCAATTAGTGTTACACATCGGGTATAAAGTGTTATGGCAGCACTGGTTACATATAGAGCACCGTAATTTCGGTCAGTATTTTATTGCGAGAGCACGCTGAATCGCTGCAGGATTTCCATACTTTATCTTGTAAACAACAGGACATGCCATGGAGAGACGCATTTTCATCGTCTTATGGATAGGATAGTAGAAGATTATTTCCATTGCACGAACAGGGGGATGGACTTATACGTCTACAGTTTTATAAACTTAATGATCGAATTCAAAGTATGTTCTATAACAATTCATTTTCTTGAAGGTGACGACAAAGGATAAACGCTAGTGGTTCGCGCTGAAATAAACATTTCACAGGCCACACGTTGCCCCACCCAACCGTCTGGTTAAGTGTAGTATGTATGAGGCAGAACTGTATGCTCTCGATTTTTAAAATATACCAAACATAAAAATCCGTTTTATTTTACATTTATAAAGATAGTGAAAATATGTTTAGAAAAAATGTGAAATAAATGACGGGTTTTGAGTGGAAACAGCCAGGGTGAGCAGCGTAATATCACACATTACGTGTATCTACGCATTTCCGGTTGTTAATAATAGAATAAAACGTTCCTGGCCGCTTTCTTTGTTAACTTTTCTCGGGGAAGTAGCCCTTGTTTTTGTTTTTAGATTAACCCATTTTAAGTTTTACTGTTGTTTATTCGTTGTATTAGTTTAGACTGGGGAATCTCAAACGCATTTAGCATTCTTTGACAACATGTATGTATGAATTAATCGTAGTACTGGTGTGTATTCAGATAACGTTGTACAAAATTGTCATATATTTGTATTATATAAGCAGCTATATATATATATATATACATATATATTCCAAATCATGATTTTCGTATTTCTTCATTTTCAACTTTCTGTTTTCTCTTCCTAATATGTTATTTATTGTTCTTGTTATTTTTTTTTAACGAGATTTATTATTATCGTTATTACGTTATTCATCATCATCATAATCTTCCACTCCCAAAGGAGCAAAGGCCTTCAACAAACACGTGCCAAGTCCTCCTGTCACATGCCATCTTCTCAAGTTCTTTCCAAGTTCTCCTCATCATTTTAACCTCTGTTTCCAGCTCTCTTCTCCATGTGCTTATTGGCCTACCTCTGCCTTTCTTGCCCTGGAGGTTCCAGAACAAGGACTGCCTTGTAATGCCATCAACAGCTTTCCTCAGTGTGTGTCCTATCCATCGCCATCGTCTTCTTCTCATCTTTTGTTCCACCGGCACTTGTCTGGTTCTTGTTATCAGTTCCACGTTGGTAACCTTGTCATACCATTTTAATCCCTCTATTCTACGCAAGCACTCATTTATGAAAGTCGGTAGCTTTTGGGTTGTTGTCTTTGTTGTTCTCCATGTTTCAGAGCCATATAATAGTACTGTCCACATTTGAGTTGAAGTTTTCAATTTGTCCTGCATCTGATTACGGTTACGAGACAGAAGAGCCAAGTCATCAGCAAAATCCAGATCATCCAACTGCTTAGTCAGAGTCCACTGGATTCCATTTCTGTTGTGTGTTGTCGATGTTCTCGTAACCCAGTCTATTGCTAGTAAGAAAAGAAATGGAGACAAGAGGCATCCATGTCGCACTCCCGTTCTTATCCCAAACGGTTCTGTAAGCTGTCCTTCATGAAGGACTCTGCATGTCATGTCTTCATATGTTTTCTCTATTAAATTAATGATCTTCAGGGGAACTCCATATCGTGGTGGGTTTTGATGTTATGAAATGATGTTGATATTTTTCCTTAATGTGCTGAATGAGACCAGCTGTGAAGGTCCCTGATTCTAACAAATTTAGGGTTGAGTATCAGGGTACCTTTCTGCTACCACCTTATGGCCTCAAGCAGACTTATTCTTGACTAGTATGAATGATAGCTACGTCTAATGTCTTGGGATATGCAAGTGTGGTGTGATGGTACTTTAACAATAATACACAGCTATACAAACAAGTATTAAAGGCTATGATTAAAGGAAATAACACCTGGGATACATTTGTACACTTAATAATTTTCTGTATGATTTATGTGGTCCTGAACCTAGTATTCTTCTGGTCAGGACTTTTAAAAGTGAAAAGAATTCAAGATATATACTTACTTACTTAGTCGTTCCCCTTCTACCGTGAGGTGTAGAGGTTTGGAAGAGAGAGCGCCAGACCATTCTATCGGCTGTCTTCTTCCTGGCCTGGTTCCATTCTAGTCCTCGTTCCTTCAAAGATTGTCTAATGTTGTCCTCTCTGCGGACTCTGGGTCGTTCTGGAGGTCTGGATCCCTGGCTCTTTGTTTCCCATGCTTGTCGTGGTAGCCGATCTTCTCCCATTCTGCAGACATGGCCAAACCATCTTAGTTGGGACTGTTCTATTTGGGTCTGCAGCGGGTGGGATGTTAGGCCTTGACGTATCGTCTGGTTGCGGACCATGTCTCTTCTTGTTACTTCAACCACCTTCCTCAGATACCTCATTTCTGAGGTTTGGATCGGGCTTTATATGTATACAAAAGATATATACAAAATGTAACTTTTAGACCCACAGGGACAAGTGTCCAAACAAATACTGTTAAATTATACTAATAGTGTTACTAAAATCTGTCTATTACTGGTTTCTAACACTGGATGGCTGTTTGGGATTCTTTTAATCACTCCCAGTCTCTTTACAATATAATGTCACTGTTAATTTCACTAGGGAAATATTTTATTTCTTGAATACAGGGGTATGCTGCTCTTATAGCTGATGTACTGTTAGGGTACCAGATATTTCACTTATCTGGCCCACTGGAACTGTCTGATTTCTTTCTGCCGAATGACCACTGCTCCAAAAGTAATAGGGGGGAAACTGGCGACCCCTATCACTACTGGACTCCCAAACTTCTCAACGGCTTTCCCATAGAAATCTGGCACCGGACTAGTGCCAGATAAAACCCTGTAATAATGAAACAAAACTCCGTCTATGCCGGTCCCAAGCCCGGATGAAAAAGGAGGAGGGCGACCTGCATGGAGGCCGTAAGGAGGCAGAACCTCCACCATGCAAAGGCACAACAGGCCAATCACCTGTTTGCTTTAAACTATGATTACGAGCAATATAAGAGAGAAAACTTGACTGATTCTAAAGGCGACGAACTGGAAGACAGCCGATAGGATAGTCTGGCGCTCTCTCTTCCAAACATCTACACCTCACGGTAGAAGAGGAACGACTAAGTAAGTAAGTAAGTAATAATGAAACAATGTCTCCTGGTTGATATCTTATTTAGACTGTGTTTTATATACAAAAGGGCATACATAAGAAATAAAGAGCTGGGTCATATCCAATGGACCAATCCAGCACATCCATTCCACAGTGCACCAGTGTTGTTCACATGTCTCTCCGACAAAGGCGGCACTGCATCTGCAATAATATTATTAATCTTTCTTTTCTACCATACAATGGTATAGGTGAGCTGTGTCCCTCTGGTCACCTAAGAAAACATTTTATTTCACAAGACATGTGCATTTACAAAACTGGCAATGTGTTATAGCTTAATTCTCCGTCAGGCCCTGCACAAATCAGCTTGGGACCTGATTACTTACAGTCGTGATGGCAGCATCTCTCACTCACATTTTTAAACAAAATATATATGAATAATGTCGATCTTACCAAAAATTCAATGAAAAAAACACAGTTACATTGAATAGCAGATTCCAGATATACTGCTGGCTGAACTGTGATGCCTATTACTTTCATATACGAGGAGCGTTCAGAAAGTAATGCACCACATCGTTTTTCTCAGGAGTTGTTTATTAAAAAACCATGAAATTTATATACAATATACATGGATATGTCATGTAAACATCGGTATTATTCAACATAATCCCCATCAACTTGTATGGCTTTATGCCAGGGCGAAACAAGTGCATGTATTCCTAGCCCGTACTAGATTTTGTCTTGCTCATGTAGCCATTTCTTCGCTGCATGAATCACTCCTTCATCATCTTCAAACCTTGTCCCACGGAGTGCATCTTTAAGTGGACCAAATAGATGGAAATCAGAGGGTGCCAAATCCGGACTATAGGGTGGATGGGATAGTACAGTCCAACCCAATTTGGTGATTGCTTCCCGTGTTGCCAGACTTGTGTGAGGGCGCGCATTGTCGTGAAGGAGAAGCAGGTCTGATTGAGTTTTTTCAATGTCTTAATGTAAGCTTGTGAATTGATTGTCTCTCCTCTTGGCATAACGTCCACAAGAATCACACCTTCAATGTCCCGAAAGACAGTGATCATGACCTTTCCAGCTGAAGGAATTGTCTTGAATTTCTGTCTTCTTGGTGATTGCGGATGATGCCACTCCATTGACTGTCTTTTTGTCTCAGGTTCAAAATGATGTGCCCAGGTTGCGTCACCTGTAACGATCTTAGCCAAAATGTTCTCTCCATCAGCATTGAAACGCACCAACAATTCAGAAGAAATTGCTTTCCTTTGCAATCGGTGGTCATTTGTGAGACTTTGAGGAACCCATCTTGCGCAATCCTTAGAAAATTCGAGAGTTTTTATAACTGCATTTGCACTACCAATGCTGACTGACAGTTGTAAGGCCAATTGTTGAGTAGTGATTCGCCTATCAGTAAGAATAACGCCCTCAGCGCATTTCAACATTTCTGCGTTGGAGGCTGTGGCAGGACGTCCACAGCGCGGCCGATCAAGCAGCTCCGTATCTCCAATTCCTGATTCTTTGATTCTCTGAACCCAGCGACTGACTGTACTCCTGTCGATTGCAAAACTTCCATACACATTACATAGACGCTTG